>WEIV01006330.1:0-34178 GCA_013390005.1 Calyptomena viridis | reverse complement strand
CCATCGGTCCTCTCTTCTCCAGCTTAAAATCTCTGACATTTTCACCATTCTAAATACTGAATTTTATTTTAATGTTAGATAAGGATTCATCTCTGTCTCCTTTTACTTCTCTGCAAAGCATCATTCTACTTCTTGTTCTCACCTAAAGAACACAGAAATACGTCATCTGAAAATCCTCTAAAGTGGGCATAACTGTTGACTAACGCTATGGGTACAGAACAAAAGGTAAGAAGTCGTAGTCTTTTAGTGTTGTAACTTCACTGCTCTCCCTGGTGAATTTTGCAAATAATGTAGAGTGTAGGGAGTAAGAGGCTGACAGCTTTTTAGCACAGCTGAAATCTCTGGCAAACACATTTGCTGAAGTTTTAGTTTTTAACTAAATGCTTTGTCATCTCATAATAAGGACAAATTTAGTCTAATTTTCAAACTGGTCTCTTCAGGAGGTCTTTAAGAATGTTACTGTGTGATTTACTGTGAAACTTTATTTAGAATTATTGCTACTGGGCACAGAGGACTGTGGAAGCCAAAGCTGAGCTTTTTCCTTATATATTTCAAGTGTATGATAAAGGGGACAACCACAGACAAATGTTTAAGTGGTATGTGTATGCTCATCAGTGTTGATGTTGCACAGCACAAAGGAAGTAGGTTTAATGAATTTAAGATATGTACAGTCACAAACTGAGAGGTCTATGGCATCATTCAGAATTCCTTTCACCAATCTATGTAAGATACAGACGTAAATGTGTGACTAATGAAGTGGAATTAAACACTAATTTGTGTGACTTCAATGGTGCATTTTATTTTCTTCAATAACTGTGTAGAGATATCTACTGTGTAGTAGAGATATCTGGCCCAGTAATCTATGAATTCTCTTAAGATTACTTAAGAGTAATTCTTCAGTTTAATTCTAATGGATTTTTTTTTATAGTTTTTACAAAGATAAAATTTCTCCCAGAAACAAAGTCAGTATAAACAAGTAATGAAAAATGTATTGATAATTATTTCAGTGATAGTGGAAGTAATATTTTTTTGTGATAAAAGAGTTTCCTGTGTTTACTTTTTTCTTAGAAACATGGATTTAGAGCTAGTGAATAGCGTAATGCTTAAAAATGTATTAACTTTATAAAATCCAAATGAACATTTGTAACAGTTCTTCTGTTCATGCTTCCTGTTTAGTTATCTGCACACTGTAGAATAATGTGAGGGTTTTTTATAGCTTTTATTGCTAAGGCGACTAATGTAATGGTGCCCTAGCATGTATTTTGCTAGACATGGGAACAAGCTAAAATATCTCAAAATTAGAGAAACCTTTTTTTTCCCTGTAATTCATTAAATGTTCATTCCTCCTCCCAGACAATGAGCACCATTCTGAATTATTTGTGGTTTACTTTGTACATTATGAGATCTATTTAATCAATGAGATCTGTTTAGCTCTGTCCCTCTGCATACAGTTGTGTATCATCATATCTAATCTTGTTTATATTACTTCTGTCAACAAACTAGTTCTTACAAAGTTCTAGTCATGTTGATGCCCCTGGACTATGTAATTCTTTATATCAAACTGGAGTAATTTCTGATGCTAAATGTGTGCAGTTCCCATTTTTATACGCTACACAGTTGTGATCATATTTTTTTTTATATGTTGATTTTTTTTCTGGATATCTAAATATTATTCAATTAATAACTCCATCAAAACAAAAAATGCAAAATAATGTTGATTTACTATGAAGTTACAGAGAAAAGGAAAAAAAATCTCTGTGGTGCCCAAAACTGCAAATAGTATTCAAGGTGTCATGTCTGGCAACTTACAGATAGAAAAAAATGGCATAGATTGTTTGTAGTGCAGAGGTGTGAGGGTTTAATTGTTAATAGATATAAAGTGTTTAAGGTCAACAGATGGCAGTTTCTCTCAAAGTTCAAAGTATTATTGTTATTTTATATGTAGAGGGTTATTACTCAATCTGATTATGTATGCATTCTACCAACCTTGTGATATGGTAATCAAACACTTCTTGAACTGGAAAGATTTGCAGTGCGTATGTTAATACAACGCAACCTACTGAGCTTGTAGGTTGTACAAAAAACCCCTCATGTATTATTCAGAGTTTTTAATAAAATTGCTAGACAACACTGCTGCTTAGAGTAAACTCTAGATAAACATGGATAGCAATGTAAACAATAAATACTACTGTCTTTAGATAGTCAGGAACAATAGAAGTAAGAGTTTTTGTTAGTGTTTTCATCTCAGTTACTTGCTCTCACAACAACAACAGGATAATCCAATAGCTTAATGAAGACACAAGCAAGGACCCCAGAAAAGGCTGTTAGTACTTCCTCACACAAACACTAGCCTGCATTAAAGATAAAGGAAACTAAATTTCATTGACCTGAGCCTGCTCTCAAATTCACTGAACACCCTTCTTTATAATGTTATTTGGTTTTCTTTTTTCTCCTACATGGCTTCTTGATGTTCCTAAAATAGAGTTCATATCCTCACATCCTTCCTGTCAATTTTTCAAAAAGAAGACTTTAAGGAATGGATTTCTATTTGTTTCTCTTATAAGAGTGTACACATGTTCGATTGCTGGAGAGGTCTCAAAGGGATGGTATTGAGAGGGGAAATGAAGAGCACACATCCTCACTACTCATATTATACTTAAAGGACAAATTAACATTTCCACTATTAGCAGTATACTTAGTGTTCTCTAGAAGCAGCAGGGAATTCCAGAAAAACACAGATGCTGGGCTATGAAGTACCTTGGAATATTGTTATTTTTTCTTGTAGCTGTCAGGAAAGTTATACAATTCATGTTGCATTAATTTACATTACACAAAAACAGTCCAACCATGTAAATAGAACCTTTATTTTCAATAATTCATTAAAAAACTGAAAAGAAAGCATATGTCTAATTTATGCATAAAACCTGAGATCCCAGTGTTCCAGCCATCCATACTGAGAACCAGATCTCATTTGCACTGATTTCTGTCAGTCTAGGGTATGTCTACACTGGGAAACAGTAGTGGAAACTGCACACTGGTATCATGCCAGAATGAAGCTGAGTGTACAGTAATACCTGAGAGCTGGAAAGTGGACAGGAGTCCCTTGCTTCATCACTGAAGATGCACTTGTAGGCTATTATAACTTTCTGCTTACCCTTTCCTATCACTTTCTTCTTATAATTTTGTATGATGGAGTTCTAAATCTCCTATCCAATCACAGAATCATAGAATGTTAAGGAATTGGAATGGACCATATCATCCAGACCCAACCCACCTGCCATTTGCAGAGACACTTCCCACTAGACCAGACTGTCTTTGAGCACCGTCAGGGTTGAGGCATTCACAAAATCCATGGGCAACTTATTCCAGTGTCTCATGACCCTCAAGTAAAAAATGTCTTCCTAATATCTAACCTAGATTTCCCATCTTTCCTAAATCTTTTAAGACCCCTAAATCCTTCAAGATTCCTAAATCCTTTAGGAAGGGTAGAAAAGCAGAGAGAGACAAGACAAGAAAGCTGCTTGAACTTATTCTGTAGACTAAAATCCAAACTTCCCTTTGAGGGTAGACACCACCCCTTTACAGTGCAAAAAACAGGAGTCTCGCTAATCTGGAAATTGGAAGGGTCCACAGATGCAATGCAGTATATCATAACTCCTGAGTCACAATTCACGGAAATGTTAAGGAGCTTCCTACACCTTAAAGTAGAAATAGTGGGGTTTAATTATTACTACATAATTATTGTTTGGAATTTCAAGTATAAACCAAAATTTTTAATGTTCATATTTTCAGTTATAATTGAAATAGTTTGTTAATGAACAGAAAAGTCTATGTCATAAAAGAATTAAATTATAGTGTCTTTCAAATCTACCTGCAATGCTTTTAATACATTGGCTATTTAGACATGACTCTTTTCCCTACAGGCTTCAAAGGTCTCATAATCCTTGATTTTGCTTCTAGTGTTGGAGAGGAGTAGTTGAGAAATATAACGCTAGTTTAGAATTGAAGTCTCACTCCTGTTGGAAGAAACTCAATTTAAACAATTATTAATTCACTCAGTTTAGAGTTGCTGACATTTGGAAATGGAAGGAAAAAACATTTCCCAACATTGTTTCAAAACTTTTAACCAATTCCTAGCACTTTAATTAAGTTTAATTTTCTCGTTCTGACACTGCAGAAATTTTCATTGCTAACAGTCTATCTTAAGAAAACTTCTGGAAGTAAGTCTGGAACAGAAAGTCTTGGTCAGAGACTCAGTTCTGTTCCTTTTGTACTGTTGTAAATCAGAAGTGACTGCATTGATTTCCATGGATTTCCATTAACACAGAGTAATGTAAATCCTATAATATCATCATAAGAATAAAGCATTTTTTAATTTCTCCATGTGGAACAGAAATAAGAAGGAGGATGTAAAAAGAAATCCAAATGTTTATTTGCAACAATAAAATTTTCTAGCAGCACAGGTTCATTTTAAAGATTAAGCCAATCTTAAAGCAAAACTTGAAGTTCTAAATTTGAGCTGCCTTATGTAAACACATATTTAAAATTTAATCTAGCAGGCATTGTTAGGAACAAGAACTGTACTGTACCTGGTATTGAAAACTGCTGAGGGCCCTTATTTTCTACACTGAAGTTGAAAATTGCCTTGATGTTCCCTGTTTTACCATTCCCTTTGCAAGAAGAGATTAAAGTAGGTCACAGTGGCAAAGATTTAAAGAAGATTTAGATAGAGGTTATGAATTCCTTTAAGGATCTTGAAATCTTAGGATATATAAACAACAAAATACATAACCTAATCCCATTTCCTCTGTGAATTGGTGAATTCAGTCCTCTACATGACAAAGGTTTACCATAGCACAGAGATTTAGCATCCTTTTATCATCCACTTATTATGATTCATTTTTATTTTCATTGACTGCCTCATATTTTTACTTCCTTTCTATAACAGGAAGCCCCTTGTTTCAGAAGATTTCCATGTTGGTCTTTTTAACAATTCACAGGAATGCTTAAAATTATTCATAAGTCTGACTGCAGGAATACTAGGGTCCATATGTGATAAATTTTTTAAAATAATTTAAGAAGATGGGGATTATGAATGGAGTCTCTAAGTCAGACATACAAACACACATGCATACACATACATATACATCTCCACCACTTATAAAACATACATTTCAATTTTTGCTTCTACTTATTACAATTATTTGATATTACAGCAACATGCTACTACCTCTAAATGAGAAACTTTAGGCATAAAAATCAAAAATATAGAGTGGGTTCACAAAAGTCACATAAGGACCCCTCTATTGAGACTCCAGGACTAGATGAAGACAGAACCAGGCTAGACATAGAAGATGGGAAACACAAGGAAAGGAGCTGGACAAGATAATAATGGACTAAATGAGATTGTCTTTGTGAGAGAGAAGCAGCAAGGAAATGATCAATAGGAGCAATGTTATTAAAGAACTGAATTTGGGAGAAGCAGATAAAACTAGTTATTTTTTGGATCCTTTCACATTAATTGTTTTATGTATTACTAAAAGACGTAACTGATTGTTCAGTGTTGATAATTTTAGATTGAGTAAATCATAAACCCTCTTTTTCTGTTTCTGAAGGGCAATACTATGCAAAATAATACCATAAAAAACAATACTATGAGTGAGTGGGGATAGAAAAAGTTTTGCTATGGCCCAAAAAAAGAAAGAAACGACCGTTAATGTCCCAGCTGCACAAACAAAATTGGGAGGGGTTTCTGACTGCTTCTCACTTCGGCAGAAGTTTAATGAAGGCAGTCTTGGGAAAATGAACTATTTCTTATGCAAATATTTCTATTATTCATTTATTTCCCCTAATATAACTTTAAGGAGTTTTAAATGAAGGTTTGTAGACATCGTCCTTCACTGTCATTTTATGTGTCACATTATGTTGTCAAGATTCTCTCAAGTCAAATTTCCTTAGAGTGTAACATCTACAAATATAATGATCAAAGCTGTTTTTTTCCCAGAAAGCCAGAGCCCATTTATCTGAGATAAACCTGGAATTTGTCAATATCACCAGATGAAGGCACTCTTATTTCAAGGCATATCAAAACAAGAATATGAGGAATATCAACTTGCTTTGGAATAGAAGAGTGTCCAGCCAGAACTGTCCTATTTTTCTACCATATAATTAGCAAGATGTACATTTTCACTGACTGCATTTTTCAAGACCTCTACAGCATTTTATATGCTTGTTTTTTTCCTCAGCTGGTAGTGCTTGAGACAGTAAGAACTAGAAAGATTAATTGCAGTTAAAGAGGGAAGTCTCTGCCTCTAGTAAAGGAAGGCTTACTTTCAGAAGTGTGACAGGCTAAACTGCCTCAACCTGGGGCATTTCAAGTTAATTTCTGCCAATTAGCATAAAACCTAAATTACTGGTTCAAGTATTGTGAAAAAATAAAATATAAACAGTTGAAAAAAATTTACAGAAATTCCTTTCCTACCCCTCTGCCATGCTCTGCTTCAGTCAATCATGTCTCCAGTTCACAGTCCCTTTCATAAGGCAACAGGCAGTAGGGGATGTTGAGGTTTGCAGTTAACAGTTTCTTTCTGCTTCTTCTTGCTTCTTATTAATTTTACTCCACTGCTTCTTGCTCCTTAAAATACTCCCTTCGTGGTATGGTTCACCTGCTGTTGCCCTTCTGACAGTGTCCCTGCCCCAGCATGGGTCCTCCACAGGCTGCGTCCCCTCAGAGGTATCCTTGCTCTGGTGTGCACTACCCATGGCCACAATTCCATTGGAGGCATCTCCTCCATCATTGAGAATCTCTTTCTGAGGTGATTGCTCCAGCCATGCCTCCTGTCCCTCACAGCTGCTGCTCTCTCTTAAATACGTTTGAGTAGAGACATTATAAACTCCTCTCCCTGGTTCAAGTTCTGACATTCAATGGTTAGTTTTGGCCTTTTTCATGGCCTTATGGAATCATCTGGAACTGGCACAGTGGGGTTCACTGCCTCCTCCGACACAGCTCATCCTGATAGCACTCTGCTACCAAAACTCTGCCATTTATGTCAAATACAAGACAAAACACAACAATGAAATACATACCCAGCCCCAGAATGGAATATGATGCCTTCCCACATAAGCTTGGTGAATTAGTGAAGGAACGTGAACGGTGACAAAATGTTTTGAATTTGGTCTCTGTTGAGACTTTGTGAACAGACAGGGTATTCATGAAATAAACAGATCGCATTTGTTTACAGTTTGCAGAGCATGATGGGCTCAGAAAATGTGGGTTACGTCTACTAAACAAAGTTGCTTTGCACCTTTTCATTACAAATTCAAGTAATCTCTTTGAAAATCAGTAACACCTCCAGACTATACTTGCACCTCAGAAAAGGGATTTGTGCCTATTCAAGCTTTTGAAAGTGCATTCATAAATGCTTTTGCACTCATACAATTTTTTTCCCAGTGATAAATTCCTGCCAAATTAAATATTTCTGTCCTTTATAGTGAGATGGATGTTCAGAGCTAATTCCTGATGCGATCATTTCCAGGTTCTCAGTTCGATATGATTTATCTACCTGGAAGCAGTATTATGGTTGTTGTCAGCCATTGCTAATGAATGCATGAAAATGACACAGTATGTACTGCCACTGGCCAATCATGGAGTCTAAATGCAACCATATAAACCACTGCTGCAGTTCTGGTAGTCCTTGTGATGTGTTGAAGTGGTGTGTTGAAATGAAAAGTTGCTAACAGATATGAGTGTGCAGATTTAGTATAAAAGAATGTCTGTAAGCCAGCTGGCCTAATGTTTGTGCACTGTAAGGAGGTCAAAGGCCATGTATGGTCTTAATAAATAGAATCAACTGACTTCATATATATTTTGGCACTAATATGTGGCCTATGGCATCATTTCCTGGGGTTTAGTACAATATTAATAAAAAGACTATTCCAGATTAGGTCCAAATCAGTGTTATGGTGGAGAACAGTTTTTCCCTTTGCTCAATGAGAAAAAAAAATAAATTAAATGGAATCAGGCACAGCTGCTTATGGCATTACTTTGAAATACCCACACAAATACAAATCCTCAAGTTAGGTTGAAGCTTGCTTCATTTTATTTATTTCTCATTAGTTTGCTTTAAATCACTGACTTCTCTGGGAATGAAAAAAGGAAAAGAAAAAAGAAACAAGTCCTACTCAGACCAGTGAGATGAATAAAGCACATGCCAACAATAAATCCAGGTTTAGCCTTTGGCTCTGAAACACCCTGAATTCATTACATTTGTTTGTGCAACCCCTGTTAGTCTGTTGTGACAACAAATTAGAATCTGATTTAAATTAAAGCAAGTCACAAAATTAATAGAAGCTTCTTGTCTCTCATACCACTTTCCAGTTATCGGTCCAGGTTAGGGATTCACCACCTGCCGTCTGATGCTTCAGAAGGTTTATCGATTAGGCTTTCTTTCTGCCTTCACCAAGATATCCATCTTTTTTTCATGGTGTCATGTGGGGTACTCACACATTAAGCACTGTTTGACCTCCTTACCTTCAAAGACTCTTACTTTAGATCTCAGGGGAAAATAGACCTCTTGATTTCTTCTTTAGGAGTCCTAGGTGCTTGTTCCACATCCTCATTAGCCATTTTTCTGAAAATTTTTATGAAAGCGTCTCTGAAAGACATAATTTCAAACGTTTTTTCCCACTGTAATGCATTCTATTTTAGTAATGAGCTGTGTTATGAGTCGGTGTGCAGCATCCATTCTCACAGATGCATTCTTTATTTATGAGAGCTTATAATCCTGTCTTACTTATTATTTTATTTCACTTAATATTTGACATTAATAAATGTCAAAGCCAACTTTGTGTTTAAATATGGAAGCATTAATATAGAAGTGAGTATGGAAAAAATACGATGATAAAATTATAAATCCAGGACAGTGAGTGTCATTCATTGATCAATAGTATATGCATTTCCTCCCTATCTGAAGTATATAAGTTATCTGTATTCAAATTAGATGTTTAAGACTTATTTTGAAAAACAGAAAAATCCTATCTTTTCAAAGCCTTTTTCATCAGGATAAATTTTATAAAGTGAGTGTGTGCATATTTGTTTACCTGCATTTGTGTATGAATTTTTGATGCCTGAGAGAGGAAAGACAATGAAGTAGCAATTTCAACATAAACAGGTGAAAAATTCTTTTCAGCTTTTCTTCAGCTAAGCTAAGGCAAAATCTTACATTTAATGTCTCCTTTTTTTGTTTTGTTTTGCTATATTTTTTCCAATAAATAAACAACTTTGGATTAAAAGGGTGGAGTTTACTTTCTTAAACTTGATTGCCTGCTGCCTTTTTAGATAACTTAATGTATCCTGTACTCCTTCCAGCTGTAAATTAATTCTAACATGTTTTTTAAAAACACTTAAAAGTGAGAAGGAAGTGATGCTGCCGGTGGTAAAAACATTAATTTTTAATTTTCTGTGTCTGTGTGATGATCTGGTATTATTAAAGCATATGCCAGTATTGGAATGATGTCTGTTTCAAAAAGTTGCTTTCTGTAATTTTGCTATTATGAGGTATGACATTCATATATACAGATGAAGCTAGTAGAAATTAAAAAAATACAGAATAAAAAGGAAGATGCAGTAATTTTATGAATGATGCTTTTCAGATCAGTAAAACTTGTTGAAACAGATGCAACATATTCCTTTTTTAATTCCCTAGTTTATTATCAGCCTTGAGGTCACAGATAATTATAGTATCTTCAGCACCCTTGACAAATCACTTGAATTATAGCATGGTTTATAAAAGGAACTCTTCTAAGACTTAGGCCTTGGCATGCAATTCAAACTGTGCAAATGGGAACAGAAAGAGTTTTGTTACAGACTTAATTCTGTGGTTCTGTAAATATGAAATGCTGTATGAGTTACTTAACATAAACACTTTGTGCATGTAAAGTACTACACATTCTTGATTCCTTTTTGCCTTTTTCAAAGCATACAAGTATTAGAATAATTCTTAAAATATACCTGTAATTAAGTTTTTTCGGTAAAATTCACAGAATTTGAGCCACCTCGATACAAATTCCTTATGTAGAACATTTCTTGAATTTACCAATTTTGTGGGGAAAAGTGGTTTTAGAAATATGGGCTAATAAATGATAGGGTGAAAAAATGTTTCTCATCTGTGACAAGGAGTGCACTTGTCAAGATTAATTAACAAATTGATTCATCTGTACTTACAAGGAGACAAAATTGATTCATAAAAACTTTCATATGTGCCCTAGGAAAAAAAATTACACTGAAAAGAAGCCAATACTGAATTTTTAGTCATGTGCAATAAGTGAATAAAGGATTAGCAAGAAACTGCTCACACACATGCATTTCAAGTGTTCAAGCTATTTCATGGTCTGAACAAATGAAGTATAAAACTCTAGTCTTAAGTTCCTAACTAAATAAATGCTTTTCAGTCTCTAGCATTCCTAACTGTGTTTTGATTTCATCCATCCACTTGATAACCAGAAGCATTGCTGGACTGAAGAAAGCAGATTATTCCACAAAAATTAAGAAATTAAAAATTTTCCTGGCCATAAATCTTCTTGTAGCCCTTTCATATTTTCTTCTTTTTTCCACTTGATTTGCCATCTTAAATGGCTTGCTATCTTCCAGTAATGTACTGAAAAATACATTAGCTTTCAGAAGAGAATAGAGATGTTTTCTGGTTAGCTGAAGTCCAGCTCAATGGAAACAAACAGAAACTGAGAAGTTCTTTGAGAAATTGTAGTGAAATGTTATGAATTGGGTATTCCCTTGACATAACAGGAATAATAACAATGATGCCAGCAGCTTATGATCCTAGACACATTTAACATTAAAGTTAAATTCCTGGATGACTGTCTCATAGATTAATATAAATAATAATGGATCATATTATAGAGAAGAGAAACACATGAAGTCATATTTTAATAGATGTTGTTTTAAGCACTGTATAACTCATTCTGTGTTTAGGGACAGAATGTGTTGGTGTGAGTGGAGAAAATAGTTCAGAAGGCAATGAAAAAACTGATTTCCTCTTTTTAGGTCTATTGATTTTTGTGTATACTTTGAATACATAGAGATGGAGGCAAATATGTTGTCAGATATTCCTAGTGTTAAAAAGGTGCAATATTTATTTTGCGTGTTCATCTTCATATTTTCATTCTTCCCAAAAAGTTCAAAGTATGTTTAACCTAGAAAATAAATTAAATTGCATTTAAGCACTTTGATGTCCTCTTTTCAGAGTTCACAGAATAGTACTAGGGAATTTGTCAACTTACCAGAGTGTTGTTCTTGTGAATTTTGACATAGGTCTATTAGTCTTTATTCAAAAATGTCTGAATCTCACTACAGATCAGTAAAACAGAATGAATTACAAGACCTTCAGAATACTCAAAATTTCTCTGATGTTTCTAGTACTTTCTGATGTTCTAGTATTCTGTATTGAAAAGGGCCGTTGACTAATCTGTTATCTGAGAATTATTGTTCAATAAGATAATGTTACAATAAAAGTAACATGAAAGTCCAAAGCAGCAGCTTGAAGGAGGTGATTCTGCCCCTCTACTCTGCTCTTGTGAGACCCCACCTGGAGTGTTGCGTCCAGCTCTGGGGTCCCCAGCATGGGAAGGACTTCAACCTGTTTGATCAAGTTCAGGGAGGGCCAGCAAGATGATTAGAGGGATGGAGCACTTCTCCTGGGAGAAAAGACTGAGAGAACTGGATTCGTTCAGCCTAGAAAAGGAAGTCTTGGTTGACCTAATTGCAGCCTTCCAGTGCCTAAAGGGAGCCTACGAGAAAGATGGAGTGAGACTTTTTACATATAATGACAGGACAAGGAGGAATGGCTTCAAACTGAAAGAGAGTAGGTTTAAATTAGATATTAGAAAAGCAATCTTTACTATGAGGGTGGTGAGGCTCTGAAACAGATTGCCCAGAGCAAGTTGTCCAGAGCTGTTTTTTTCCAAAAAAAGTATTCTGAAGTTGATTGAAATTTTCTTACAAAAAAAGAAGGCAGCATGTGGCAGGGAACAAAGATCCTCTGCACTAAGACTAGTGCTACCATCAGGTTTTGGCGTGACCAAGTGATGTGGAGTGGGCAGTTTAATAGCATAACTCCTTGTGAACAAAACAGTTTTCCTAGTCCTTTGCTTTGTTCCTGTTTCCCAATTGTTTTTCTTTAATTTGTCTGGACAGAGGGAGGTGGCTGGTGGGGAAAATCCCACCACCGTTTTTTCCCCTTTTTTCCCTGGGGCACACATGGGTGGTGGATTCCCCTCTTTCCAATAAAATGGGAGGGAGTTCATCTTATTGGAGTTACCACCCGCAATATTTGTCTTTAAACCAAGGCATTGTTATAAAGCATTAAATATACTCCATAATTCAGAGCACAAATACTGGGGAACTTATGTTTTTCTTTTTCTTTGGTATTCAGTCTGGATTTCTGTCTAAAGCACAATAACCCTTTAAAGTACAGAATATTCCTGAGTGGAAGGGCATGTTTTCATTTTTTTTCTAGTGTTATGAAAAGTATGGTAGTGATGTTTGTTTCTCTTTTTATGAGATGCCTGTAACTAAAACACTTGTCCACAAATCTTCTGTCCAAGATCAGTGCTATTACTCCTTTCCTCTCATTTTCATATCATTGCACTAACCAGAAGTATATATGGTATCAGCAAAAACTAACTGGGAGCTGTTGATCCAAACAGTCACACTGAACCAACCAATTTTATTTTGGGGGGGAAGGGGGAGTTTGGGTGGCAGAAGTAGGAAATATTTTATATGTGGTTGTTTTTTTCTTCTTGTTTATTTTTTTTTCCTGGCAAAAAGGTAGAAATCGGGATTCTTATGTGTACCTGAAATTAAGTGACTGATTTTCAGACGTTCTTTTAAGTTTCCATGTTTGAGTGGGATCTAGACCCTTGTAAGCTATAGACATTAATAACTAATACATTCAGTTCCTGAAAGGAGAAAGTAAATGAATATCCATATCTAGTATAACTATGTATAATTTGTAGCATAAAGAACTATCTAGCACAACTGATTTTTTCAATAAAAGCATTACATTTTCTCAGAGAATTTACTACTCCTATGATGGAATAAGTCGTTAAGTTCTATTAGCAAAAGAATACATTGGCCGCTCTGAAATAGCTGTAATCAAGGTAGGCCCATAGGCCTTCACAAGTGGCAACAAAGTGACTCAGCTGTCACTCAAGACCCACATTGTACAAAACTTAACCAACCAACTAAAAGTTAACTATTTAATTGCTTAGCTACTGTTTCCCATATATGGAAGTGTTCTTAAAAAGGTATAAAGGAGAGCCCTGTGAGAACCCTGGAGGTAATGGAAGTTAAGTATGTATGTGTGTGTGGTGTGCAAGATATATGGACGTAACACAATATTAATAAAAGCCTTTAGCTAAAGTCTTTGAGACTGTGTAGCTGAAGATGGAAAACCCCAAACACCACACTCATAGCTCATGAGTTGGCTGATTTAAATCAAGATTCTATCAATTTATTCAAATCATATCAGTTGTGGGGCATTTTTTAGTTTTATTTTCTGCCTTTTTTTCCCCTTACAGTGGTTTGACCCTGGCTAAATGCCAAGGACTCACATACACAGCCATACTCTCCCTCTCCCCTCCCTGCAAACGGACAGAGGAGAGGAAAAACTAAAGGGTTTCACAAGTTTGTGATAAGGACCATAAGAAACTCCTTATTAATTATTTCAGAGGCAAAACAGGCTCTAACTTGAAATACTAAGGATTTATTATTATCAAAAATCAGAGCTTAAGAGTGAGAAGTTTGGTAGATCTTACAGCCACCTTTCTCCCCCTACCCCTCCCTCTTTCCCCCAGTGGCCCGGGAAGACAGGAGTGGGGGCGTTACAGTTGTTGTTTCTGCTGCTATTCAGGAAGGGGAAGTCCTACCCCTGCTTCCCATGGGGTCTCCTCCACAAATGACAGTCTATCACTGCTTTCATGGGTCCGTCCCAAGTACAACAGCTCTTCCAATGCTGCTGCCACATAGGTCACCTTTCCACAGGTTGCAGTCCTTCAGGTATGACTGCTCCAGTGTAGGTTCTCCATGAAGTCACAGCCTCCTTCCAGCATCCATCTGCTCCAGCATGGGGTCCTCCAGTCCTCCATGGGCTGCAGATCAATCTCTGCTCCCTATGGGCTACAGGGGAGACAACCCATTTCACCATGGTCTGCACCACAGGTGTCAGGGGCCCCATTCCGGTGCTTATGGCATCTGCTCCCCCTCCTCTTCCACTGACTTTGGTGTTAATCACAACTTCTCACTCTGCTCTTCTCTAAGCGTCCATGTTCGTCTGCCTGTACCTTTTTTTTCTCCTTCTTAAATATGTTATCACAGAGGCATTACCATAACTCCTCATTGGCCTGTCCTTGGCCAGCGGCGGGTCCAGCCTGGAGCTGACTGACATCAGCTCTGCTGGAAATGGAGAAACTTCCAGCAGCTTCTCAAAGAAGCCTCCCCATAGGCCCCCCTGCTAACAAAAAACCTGGCCACTAAAAACCACCACACCCCCACAGATAGAGAAGACCAACGAGTTCCTTCTTACTAGATTCAACCACCACAGTCAAGCTAGAGGTCCTGCAATAAATGTATTGGCATAAATGACATACAGGATTTTAATGATTAGTATTAAAAAGAGATATAAAAGGCAATCTAATAAAATTACAAAGCAAAAATTTGTCCATTCCTTCTAAATAATACTGAATATTTGTCTTTGAAAATGCTGTTGGTTCAGCAGTGGAACACACAAGCACTCAACACATTCCAAGACTGAAACGTTAAGTTTATTAAAGCAGCTGAATGTAAGCTGAGGAATTTTTTAGTTCCATTTCTTGCTTAATGATTGTTCTTGATGTCTCCTTTTTGGGCAACTGAGCTTTTGGAAGAAGAAAACAAAGGAAGATTAGTAGTCAAGCCACAGCAGTCATGTTTGCAAAGTTCAAAATACGGCAGTGACAGCACTTTCACTGATGTTTTCTGTAGGTGGAGGAGACTGGGCTAGACCCTTACCTGGTCCTCAACTGTACAGTGTAAATCCTCTGCAAACAAATACTATTAAAATATTAAGATTGAAAGACAGGTTTCTTCCTGTGTTGACAGGATTTGCTGCTTCTTTTGGAAATGTTTTGGGCATTTTATTGTAGAAATGTAGTTATCGATTTATTTCTAGTGGTTTAAACCAGCAAGAGAGTGTGGCTTGAAGTATGTAACAAGGATTAGTTCACCCTTTTGATCTTCCATGAGTTGAAGTGGGAATAGTGCTTTTAAAATCAAATTTTCTCTGGCAACTTCAATCAGTCACTTTAAAGTGCTTTTACTTATGAGCTACATTTTATTTTCCTCCTGTAGACAAATGAAAGAAAAATCTGTTGGAGACTGAAGAAGTCTGTGAGCCTGTCCTTTCTTATCCAGAATTTAATTCCAAAATTACTTATAATATCTCTCCATCCACTTCTAATATTAAGAAGAAACTGTGTTATCAGCTGCATTCTTGTTTTCTCATCTCTTCAGGTACCCTTCCTAGCTGTGACCCAGGACGGCACCATCCTTCCAGTTACTTTTAGCCAAACAGACACCCGTAATATGTGAAAAATATAAGTGTACTAATGGAGATATAAAATTAAAATCAGCTTACCTTGAACTCAACTGAAAGCATCCTGAAATAGTGTATCTAACAATGTTAAGTATTTTTGTAACATTCTGATAACATAGTCAGATACAATATTACATGTGCATGTGAACAATATGCAAAAGAAAACAATACGCTCAAAGAAGCAAAGAAAGAAGATATAGTTGTGTTGTGCTTTAACCTCAGTTTGAAACTAAGACCCATACAGCTGCTTACACTCTCACCCGTGGTGGGATAGGGAGAGGAATTGGAAGAGTAAAAGTAAGAAAATTCATGGGTTGAGATAAGAACACGTCAATTATGTAAATATAATAACAATAAGAATTTGAATGTTCTCAAAGCCCTGCTGGGAAAAAAGTATCAAGGAAAGTCATGGGTATCTTTGGCAATTCTCTGGTCTCCAACAAATAGTAACTACCCCAAGAAAAATCTTTATCCTATGAGTTCATTGACCGCTCCAAAAGGATGGGTCAGATCCAAGCTGGTGATGATAATGCTCTAAAAAACAAGAATGGGAAGCATAAAACAAGATCTGTTGACACTCTTGGGTCGTGACAACACCTTTCAGTCTCTCGTGATTTACTGTCTGAAAATTAAAATGTTTCCAATAGTAATTCTTTCCTTGTGAGTTGCCTTCTTCTTTCCAAATTTCTTCTCATGTCTATATAGTCAATATATTCTGAAAATCAGATGCCTTTTAAAGGAAAGGAGTATAGAGACCTACGAATGGCTCGGTCCATCATATTTTAATTAATTTAAGACCTTTAGAGATGGAAGAGTTGTTCTGGAGAAGGTTATCTGGGTCCTGGCTAAAATTTGGTCTAGCTGCATGAGAGCAGCTTCAGTAGTAGCCACAAAGAGTCTATGCAAAGTTCAGCAAGGAAACTGAGTGACTGGGATAGGCTCTTCAAATTGGGCACTGGAGGGTATTTAAGTGATCACTGACAAGAAAAGACAAATGCGATTAGTATACTAGAATAAATAATCACAGTTAAGTTCAAAAGTGATGTTAATTTAAAAGCCTAAATTCATTCCTGTGAAAGCACAGATTTGACGCAACTGGTGAATAGCAGAGATGAATGGAACGGAGTTGATTGTATATGCAATCAACTAGGTTGAGTGAGCTGAAACTTAAGACCAGATTCATTCCAGATATCTCACTCTCTGCTGCATCATTTTACATTTTTATCTTTATAAATTTGTCCAGTATGTATAGCTTAATCTGCACCTTCTCTGACTAATTTCAAAGTGTTAAAGGCAATGATTATTTTTGACCATAAAAATATTCGGATTAAAAATAAAAATTAAAAAGTGAAGATATAAGTTGTTCTGTTATTTAACTAAATAAAGGAGTGTTTTATGGTTATTCAGAGTAGATTAACTTCAGCAGTTCTTTAGACAGCTAAAACTAATGCTCTTACAAGTATGACTTTCATTCTACATGATAATTATGCAGAGAAAATGTTCTTCATTAGCCACATATAAAAGCATTGTAAATATTTGAACAACAGTTTTGACTAGAACACTAAAAAAAATTGAATAGTATTTTGCACAATGCAATATCATATTATATTTATTTGCCTATTCCAAACATGCTTGAATTTATGACTCCTTTACTAATGGTCACTCATTTTTTTTAGTTTTGAGTTTTTACTTTTGTATTTTTTGGTAAAAAAAAAAGTATTCCAAATTAGTTTAATTAAACAGGAAAAGTAATTGAGTGAAAAAAAAGATTAGGATTCTCTCTCAAAGCATGAATTATTTCTGATGATATTTACACCATTATTTGACTTACTTTATCACATCAGAACATTACTACTTTTCAGCTGAACCTCCTGCAAGAAGGATACCTCCAGCTGTATCACTTACAGATGGAAATAATGCAGCCTATTTTAAAAATCCATTTACAAAAATAATAAGGAAAGCAAATGGTTCAATAGAAAAGTTTTGGGGGTTTGGTACTCTTTTTTTGAGGGGGAGGGGTTGTTTTTTTTTTTTTTGTTTTGTTGTTTATTTACTAAATCAATGTTGTGAGTAACAAATTCTTTTCAATTGCAGTTTTTCTTCTAGTTTTGAAATTTTCAAATAATTTACTGAGGGTTTTTTTTCTGATATATCTGTGATGTGTTATGTTAATAAATACAGACCAATACAGGCAAATGTGGCCGGAACCTAATTTTTAGTTTTCTACTGTACTTAAAAATGTTTATTTCTTATCTTTCTTCATGTTTTATTCTTATTATTGACTAATATGACAGTTCTGACCCAGATGTTAAAAAATAATAATAGGTTTGGGGGTTTTTTGCTGTTTTTTGATAAGTACATCAGCACTTTGGATACAGTGTTTTAAGTACACACAGCTGATAAAAATTACCTTTTGAGTCAGCAGCTTTTATTGTATTAATATATAGAAGGTTTGTCTCTTATGGTCAGGGGATTTTTTTAAATTTTTTTTTCTAAATTCCCTTTTCTCATTTTATCTGCTTCAAATACTGCTTGCCATCAGAAGCAATAATAACAAGATAAAGTTTTGGAAGGTGAAATTTTCAGTGCATGTTTGTCACTTTATCTTCTGTTGAATATTGATCCTTCTGCATGATGTTTCATTCAAAAAGATACTGGGAGAGATTATATTCTGTAGCATGTCTATGTTGTCTTGGACATATACAAACTAGACCACAAAACCAGAATTAAACAGTTTCTATAATTCATCATCAGCTCTGAGTAAACCAGGAAGGTCACAGTTGACTGGAGGTTAGCCAATGTAATGCCCATCTACAAGGACTGGAAGAAGGACATAGGGAACTACAGACCTTTCAGCCTGACCTTGGTGATGGGAAAGGTCATGGATCAGATTGTCTTGAGTGCCATCATGCAGCACATGCAGGACAACTGGGTGATCAGGCCCACTCAGCATGGGTTTATGAAAGACAGGTCCTGCTTGACCAACCTTTTCTGCTATGCCAAGGTGACTCTCTTACTGAAAGGCTATGTATGTTGTCTTCTTGGACTTTAGAAAAGCCTTTGGCACTGTTTGTCACAATATTCGCCTGGAGAAACTGGCTGCTCATGGCTTGGATGAGTGCACTGTTTGCTGGGTAAAAACTGGCTGGATGGCCAAGTCCAGAGAGGTGGTGAATGAAGCTACATGCAGTTGGCAGCTGGTCACTAATGGTGTTCCCTAGGGCTCAGTGTTGGGGTCAGTCCTATTTAAAATCTTCACCAATGATCAGGATGAAGGGATTATGCACCCACAGTCAATTTGTGGACATCAAGTTGGGTGGGAGTGTTGGTCTGCTGGAAGGCAGGAAGGCTCTGCAGAGGAATCTGGACAAGCTGGATTGATGGGCCAAGGCCAGTGGTATGAGGTTCAACAAGGCAAAATGGTGGGTCCTGCCCTTGGGTCAAAACAACCTCATGCAATATGACAGGGTTAAGGCAGAGAGGCTTGAAAGCTGCCCAGAGGTAAAAGACCTGGGGTTGCTGGCCGACAGTGGCTGAACATGAGCTAGCAGTGTGCCCAGGTGTCCAGAAAGTCAATGTCATCTTTGCTTGTGTCAGAAATTTTGTCACCATAGGACTAAGTGATTATCACCATGTACTCGGCACTGGCAAGGTTGTGCCTGGGATCCTGTGTCCAGTTCTGAGTCCCTTACTACAAGAAAGACATTGAGGTGCTGGAGTGTGTCCAGAGAAGGGCAATGAAGCTGGTGAAGAATCTGCAGCATAAGGTTTATGACGATCAGCTAAGGGAACTGGAGTTGTTTAGGCTGGAGAAAAGGAGGCCCAGTGGAAGTCCTCTTTGCTCTTTACAAGTACCTGAAAAGAGATTTTAACAAGGGGCATGTCAGTCTCTTCTCCCAAGTAAAAAGTGATAGAACTAAAAAAAATGGCCTCAAGTTGCTCCACAGGACGTTTAGCTTAGATATTAGGAAAAACTTCTTCAAAAAGGTTTTCAAGCATTGGCAAAGCTGCCAAGGGAAGTGGTGGAATGACCATTCCTGGAGGTATTGAAAAGATAGAGCATTTGAGATAATGATTGGGCTCAGTGATCTTAAAGGTCTTTTCCAGCTTTAGGTATTCTAAGATTCTATTCTATGATACAGTAAAAATATTAGTCATATTTCATTTCCACTGTTCATCACGTCTCCCATTTGGGGAAAGAAGGGCTGTGTATGCTCATGTATATCAAACTATATTTTATAAGTTTGGATATATAAAACTATATCCAAATAGTTTGGATAATTTTTATTCATTATTCACCTTTCTTCCCTTTGAATAATAAAGAAAATAGAAATCACTAACTGATGTTAATTAAGAAAAGTTTTCTTTCCTCTATTTCACTTATTTCCAAGATTAAATTAAAGGAATCTTGTCCCAGTTCAAAAAAGCAAATGAATTTGATGAGGCTTTATTTCTTGCTCCTTCACCTTGCCTCAACTGGAAACCATAGCTTGCGCAAAATATCTCTTAGTTCTCTTTTCTCCTGAAAATCAACCTCAATACAAAAGTGATTTTATCCAGGAAAATGGGAGGTATACTTTTTTTTATTTCATGCTTTCTCTCTGTAATTCCTGAGTGTGAGAAATCAAACTGCAGGGATTAAAAAAAAAGAAACACACAAAACCCCCTAACAACAAGTTAACTGATAGAATTCAATACCAGTTTTTCATACTTTCCATGATAATTAGTGGAAAGGATGAAGAGGGTTCTCTTTTTTCACCACCGCTGACAGTGAAAGGATCCTCTGTGTAACAGGATGCTAAAGAAGGACAACTCCTTCTCAATAACCTAAATGGAAAAACTATATCCACTAATTTTAGCCCCTGAACTTTGGGCAAGAATCCAACAGTTCATCACTTCCTCCTATACATGTAGGAATAGTTATTATAGGTTCTTTTCTATATATATATTTCATTACACTTAATGATCATGTTTTCTCCCTTAATTATCAACATGAATTAATAAATTATCTCTTATATGTTTTGAAATAATCTGATGAAGTATTGGATAACAGACTCATTCCTGAAAGGGAAGGGTGGAGAGATATGTATCATTCTTCCACTCACAAGTTGCCTTCCAAACAAACTGAATACATTAAACAGAAATTTATTTTGATTCTTGAACGTACTTAAAAAAATATCACTTTACTGAGATTAATGGACTCATCCACATGTTAGCTGCATAGAAATCTAAGTGAAGAACTAACCAACTAAAAAATACTTGCCTGGTTATGTCTCAACAGCTGTAGTTGTAGATAACTTCTCCTTAGGGGGATTAGGAGTCAGAAAATCATAATGGTGAATGTTCTTCTGAGAATGGATTTTATGTGACTTTCTCAGTAAAGATCAAACGTAAGCAGGATGTAAAAGTCTTTCAGTTTTCTTAACAATTAAAACCATCAGGTATGTTGTAGTTCATAGAAGAGTTTGTTTTTGAGATAGTTATATACTCATGTTTCTTAAAATATTTTATGTCTATATGCATAATACAGTTTCTCTGTAGATATAAATTTTTCATAACCACAGTCTCATGAAATAACAAAACACATCTTCCTTACCTCTTCAAACCATATTCCTTTACATGTTCTGACATGTGTCATATTCAAAGTCAATGAAAAATTTGGTAACCCAATACTTCAGAACTAGTCCTTTAAATAGTTCTGTACAGCTGGAAAAATCGTTAGGTACTACTTGATGCTTTAAATTACAGAACTGCTGAAAATATGACTTAATTAATAAATCTTTATAATTATGAAAATAAATTATGTCTAAAGAGGACTACCAAAAAATAACAAAAACTGAATACAGGTATAAACAATAAAAACTTTAAGCTGTTACTCTCTAAGGGAAAAATAACTAAATGTTCATTTTTGTCATAATTTATTGGTAGCTTCAGAATTTGGTTCAGTTTAGTTGTATTCACCACTTAAATCACAATTTCAAGTGTAATTCAGATTAATTGTAAAAGATCTTTTACAATTTTGCAGTAATTACAGCTCCTCTATGGTTTTTCCTTCCTATCTGTTTTGTTGGGGAGAAAATAGATTTCAGATTGTATAAAACAAGAAAGAGTAGGAAGAACATTGACCTGGATTAATAAGAATCAAGTACTACCTGAAAGTTCAAAATACAAGGTCATATGTGTAGAAATTAATGCACTGACAAACAGTTGCTGTAATCTTGAAAATTATCATGAAGTGATGGTATCGGATCACTTATTTGTGATTAATGTTGATCACAAGGCAATGAAAAGGCAGATTTGGATTTTCAGAGAAAGTTCTCTCAGGAAACAAAGGAAGTATTAATTTTGGTTCATAGGGCATTGTTATTTCTTCTGGAATTTTACATATTTTTGAGTCACTTATATTCAGAAAGCTAAAAGGTGGATAGTACTGAATGAAGACACTAAAACATTGACAGAAAAAGAGCATTATTTGATTATCCTAAGTAGAAGAATGGCCAGAGAGATAAACAATTGAGAACATTGGTGGTTTGGGAACAGGTAGGTATGGATAATTGTGAATAGGTTTAGGCTGGACATTTCCAGTTTTTGGAATCATGAGACTCTGACATGGGTTTTCAGTGGCAACAGGGGAGGCAAAACCCCTTATTAATATAAAATGGATTGTGATTGTTATACTTAAAGGAATATATAGTATAATTATTGATGACAGCATTGGATTTAATAAGCCAGGAGTTTTCTTCAAACCATAGCTATCTAGCCTGGAGTATGACCTAAATTTAGAGAAGCTTAGTTTTTTAAAACTGTCTTCTGATGTCATCTTTACTGCCAAACTTCCTCAATTACTTTTGCAGCATTAAAGTAGGTTATTTCACCTGCAAATGAGATTCAAAAGTCCTAAAAAATTGTCACCACTTGAAATGCTTATGAAAGACTTCAATGAATAAAAAATAGCACTGTTTCAGCATTAAAATTCAGAATCAAGTGACATTTCACACTTTATTCTGTTAATTTTAACAGAGTTATGCTGTTATCTTTAAATGCATATAACAGAGAGTTTTACATATTCTACAGGAACAAGTATGATACATCTTAATCAGGTGTAGTAGTCTATGATAATCTATTCCTAATTTATTTTTGTTAACATCATACATTGAAGTAATTAATGCTGTCATGGATTATCTACGTAGACTTCTCACGACAAAGCTTATTGATACATCCATCATTCTTCTAAAATCTACTCATTGTGAATATGCTAAAACAACATTCCATTAGCAGATTTGCTAAATAAAATAATGTCAGCCAGAGAGTTTGCAGATTTCTCAGCTCTTAAAATATCTAATCAGGAGAACTGCACTCATGTATTTTGGCACTAGAGTTATAAATTATGCATAATACAGCATAATATTAAAGCATTAACATAACTTAACAATACTAATCTATCAGTTCCTTAGAGAAAGAAATAAAAAGTGTTGTATTTGAGTGTCTTGACTTTATTCACCTAGTTTGTACATGTTTAAGATTTATAGTAATAAAAATGGTTATTTAAAAGCTTTAGATCTTAACTAATATGCCCTTAATTTTTTTCTTTGACTGTGTAATGTCCTTTTTTTAAGCTACAAAACTGTACAGTTAGCTAAGACTAGCTGGTTTAAACAGAAAATAAATCCCTGGATCACATCTAATTTCATTATGATTGTTTCCAAAGTATCAAAATACATGTAACAGTCATCTTTTAAGAATACTTCAACCAGTTTAGCGGAACAAAATAGATAATACTTTTCCTCATGTAGGATGATTGTTATAATAAGGACATTCCTAGTGGTTCTGAAATCTTAGCTGAATGTTTTCCTGCTTCAAGTGTCTAGCCAAGAATATGGAGGTTGGTGTGATCTTGTGGAATTTTTTTTCAGACTTGGAAACACAGATCTTGGATTAACATAAGGATTTCATAATGTTTGTCTGATCTTTAATATTTTATTTTGTTTTATTTTGTGCTATTTTGTCAGTCATAAGTTACAAATACACCACTGGAAAAGACTTTTCCACTACACATATAGATATAATAACTGCACAATATTCTGGTAACTGTTCTCTCAGGGTATGTGACATGACTCTGAGGTACCATGGTCACAGGCAGAGAACCAGAGGAACTGCTGTATATAAAAAAAACCCACATTATTTTACCTCTATTTCAAAGGTAGGTAAACATGCTTTATTTAAAAAATTCCTTGTTTCTGTACAATTGCTCCTAATGAAAGTGGTATGTGAAGATCGTATTGAGTTTTCCAAAAGTTCATGACTTTTGTATCCAAAATGGTACCATGGGCTAGAATTTGCAGTAGAGGTGGCTACAAGTTTAAGTTACAGCTCAGCAAATGAGTATGAATTTGTTCAGGCAGAAGAGGGCACTGAACACAAATCTATTTTGTTTAACAAGTGGTGTAACTTACTGTATTATAAAATGTAGGCAGGAGTAACAACATGAGTAACAGGCTGCTCTCATTTTAAAAGAAAAGAAAAATCTATTCATATTGATTAAAAAGACACATTACAGCCTTAGATAGCTGCCTAAATTCAAGGGAAAGATAGAATTTTAAAAAATACTCTCCTTTTGGAAGTTTAGTGTCATTTGTTAGATACGTCTTTTATGATATGGATGATGTCTTCTATTGATCAAATACCTAGGTGTCACTATGGATAAAAGATAAGTACCTTCACATGTGTATTTAGCCCAGCTTTTAATAGGTGTACAAAGCAAGGGAAATAAATCCTTGTTAGTACTTTTATTGAAGAAAGCTAGGATTGTTAACTTTTAGATAGGTCCAATTAGATATGATGAATGCTATCTCCATTGCACAAGAAAGTCAGGTTCATAATTCTTGTTTTTTGAATTTCACTTTCCAAAATGTTCCACACCATCAAACATGAGATTATGGTGAATTTTAGCTTTAGAACAAAAACAACCCAAACAAAAAACAAAACCACAGGAATTCTAAACTAAAAACATACAGCTTCATACCATAGAATCATAGAATGGCTTAGGTTGGAAGGGATCTTAAAGATCACCTGCCATGGGCAAGAACACCTTTACTAGATCAGGTTGCTCACTCCATCCAACCTGGCTTTGAATTATACACGTATATATATGTGTATGTGTGTGTGTGTGTGTGTGCGTGTGCTGATTTTGGCTGGTGTAGTTACTTTTCTTCACAGTGGTTGGTATGGAGCTGTATTTTGGATTCGTGCTGAACACAGGGTTGATAATATAGAGATCTTTTGTTATTGCTGAGAAGTGCTTACACAGAACCAAGGCCTTTTCTGCTTTTTGAACTAACATGCTGGAAGGAGGTTGGGGGTACATGGGAGGTTGTGATGACACACAAGTTGGAACCCAAACTGACCAAAGAAATATTCCATACCATATGAGATAATGTTCAATACATAAAGTGAGGAGAAGAAGGAGGAAACGGAAGGTGTTTGGAGTTTGTCTTTCCAGGTAACCATTAAGTGTGATGGGACCCTGCTTCCTAGAGATGGCTGAACAACTGCCTGCCCATGAGAAGCAGTCAATTAATTCCTTGGTTTTATTTTCTTGTGTGCATGGCTTTTCTTTTCCCTAATAAACTCTTTTATCTCAACCCACAAGTTTTCTGGCTTTCATCCTTCTGATTCTCTCCCCAGTCCTGCTGGTCAGGGAGTGAGTGACTGCATTGGGCTTGATTGTCAACTGGAGTTAAACCACAAAAATAAATTTTATATATATATGCATATATCTATCTATCTATCTTGTAATATTCAGAGGGCAATTAGAGGAGTAGAAATGATAATCAGGCTCACACCTTAAGTGTTGTGAATTTGAAGAAATATTCATTAAGCAATTCAGAAAGCACTCTCAATTCTCTGCACATAACAGACTATGAGTTTCAGTGAATGGAAGATGAGAACATGGACATATATACAAGGAATATATCATACTCCAGGATGAAATGGACCATGAATGTACAGCCACATCATTTAATTTTAGAATTTCCAATCTTTTGAGTACTTCATGTGCAGCTTAAAAGCATAAATAAATATATGCCAACAGCTTCCCTAGGCATAGTAGGATAACAAAGTATTTTTTAAAACTTCATACCCAATTATTCTGTAAATGCTTTCATTATTAAACTTCTGTTTATGGTGTTGAATTTTTTTTTGTTAAAATGTGTGTGGGGTGGGTTTTGTCAATGAACAAATGTGACTTCAGAATAAATTATGGACCGTTGAATACTGTTAATTAAGCTTTAAGATAGATAAGTGAATTAATACAAGAAATTTCTACCTCTGAAGACAGTTTTCTAGCCATTTCTTCCTGTCCACTTCACATAGAAACTACATACAGTGGCAGTAATGCTATATTTTGTTTTTCTGTCACAGTGTCCTTTCTTTAACTTAATGTTCAGTTTCACATTTGGCACACAAAATACACAAATGCAATCAGGGGAATACATTTCCTTAAATCTCCTTAAATCTAAATTGTGTTAGTCTTAGTGACTCTCTAGTGGACAAATGTTGATCTAGAACTGACTTACAATCAGTACAGCCTCGACACTGATATTAACTGTCCCTAATAAATTAGAGACTTATCACTACCATTTTTTATACAGAGGCAGTTTCCAGTATAACTTGACATATAACATTTGATAGCGATTCCAAGTATAGCTAAAGGATGTGGGGTAAATTGCTGGAACTTTTGAATTGCAATTCCTTATCTGTATCTGTTGCAGTCTGATTAAGCATTATTGGTTTTGGGTGTTTTTTAGCAATGCAAAGGTCTCTAAGTGTTATGTCAGCTATGCTAAATTTAAAAATGCGGTCCTAAAACATTTCTAAAAATGAAATCTAAAACAGGTCATCTGCCTACACTACTGGTTTTGAGAATTACCCGCCCAACTGCAAAAGTTTGGGTATTTATTCTGCTGATAACAAAATCTTTTAATACATAGTAGGTGAGGATGCTGCATTTGTCACAGTGTATTAAGCAGTGTATTAAGAAAATATCTTAAAATAAAAGAAGAGCACTGAGACTTGTTTTGTGTAACCTAAAGCTAAGGTGGCGTTCAAAAAGCAAGGGGTTTTTGGAAAAGAGGAACTGAGAAGTTGAAATGGGATAAAACTTTCTATTACAGCAATCTTTTCACAGGCATCCTTACATGCTGACATGAAATGTGTACCATAGATGTGCTTGAGCTAGAGGGAGAGTTGAGTACATGTGCATGTTTAGAACTCTTTCAAATGCAATTTGCATATATAGGAAAGTTGTCATTACTGAAACAAGGTATGGCCTCCTCCTAGGCATTCCCTCTTTAAGTATAACCTACACATATTTATATAGTGTTGTGCTTTCCAAATTTGTATAGGAATATTGAAATTATTTCCACAATGCAGATTCTGCTTTGGCCATAAACATAGTTTGTTTCCCAGAGAAAACCTTTACATTTTGTATATCTTCGTGGAAATAAAAGTGTAACAACTTTTGGATATTTGGTCTGTTTTCTGTATTTTTTCCTATCTTAGAAACTAATTTTTTAGCCAAATGATGTTTATATTGCCCTACCTCCAGCTGTCATATTCAAAGGTTCTGCTCATGATTCTATACCTACATCTCCCACATGTCAAATCTGTTTTGCATCTATTTCTCTTGCAAAACTTTTTGTTTGCGTCAGACTCAAGATTTAATTTTATTATTTAAAAAAATAGCAACTGTGGTTAATTGTTTTAAAGATGCAGTTGCGTAAATGCTTATAATGATTCATCTAGCATCAAAGTAACTCAATTTGTTGAATATTCAATTGTTGCTCTGTACTTTTCTTGATTAATACTAGAGTACATTGGTGTATATATGTCATCATTTAGCC
Source organism: Calyptomena viridis (assembly GCA_013390005.1). Lineage (NCBI taxonomy): Eukaryota > Metazoa > Chordata > Aves > Passeriformes > Eurylaimidae > Calyptomena > Calyptomena viridis. The sequence continues at coordinate 6,634 of WEIV01006330.1, read as the reverse complement.
ATCCACCTTCAGTCCTTAAGGTGGAATATTATGTGGCTGAAAGAAAAGGAAGGATAGGTTGTGGCATTTTCTGCTCCAGGGTGCTGAGAATGTTCACACCTGTCACCTCAGGCTACAAGGTGGGTGTTTTTAATAAGACCTTACACAAATGATTCAGCTGTGATAACTCCCCTCTGTTGAAGCACTGGGATAATTCACACATAGCCCAAAGATATTCATCTCTGCTGATGGTCCATAATGGAACCACCTGTTCTGACATAACAGGCAGTCCTAACATCTTAAAAGGTGTCAAAGGCTCCTGAAATGTCCCATGGTCCAGTATTACATAATCCAGTGAAGAACTTTATGCCCCAGAGAAGGTACCAAGAGTGTTCCTGCCTAGCCCGAGCCCAATAGAAGACCACACCTGGACTTCAGTCAACAGTAGGTTTTCTTCCCTCACCACGAGAGACTTTCCTTACCACCCATGATTTCTACTACCATCTTGACAGTTCTGGACTTCGACCAATGAACACTGACATTCTTGTCACTGAATCCAATAAGTGTGTTGTAGGTCTGCCTAGGGAGGTCTGCAGCCCTGCTCCAACTCCCTGTACCATCACCACAGTCCTACTCCAACTCTGACTCTCCAGCCATTTCTGGCAGGTTTTCCAGGTATGGGGGAGGTAAACCACGTGGAAGGGTGGCCATCTTGTCTCTCCTGCGGTTATTTTTTCAAGGTGGGAGAGGCCAACTGCCATCCTGATTTGGTCTAGTGGGTGGGGCTGGGGACACTTCTTCTCATGGGTTGGTTTATCCCAGTTTTCTCAGTATTTTTATTAACATTCTTTTTGGTAAGAGTTTTTTCACTCACATTCAGGTATATTCAGTCTCTCTGTATTGGTGTGGTGGTTTGACCCTGACTAAGTGCCAAGGACTCACACACACAGCCACACTCTCCCTCTCCCTTCCCTGCTAACAGACAGAGGAGGGGAAAGACTGAAAAGGTTTCACAAGTTTATGATAAGGATCATANTTGGTGTTAATCACAACTTCTCACTCTGCTCTTCTCTAAGCGCCCATGTTTGTCTGCCCGCACTTTTTTTTTTTCTCCTTCTTAAATATGTTATCACAGAGGCGTTTCCATAACTCCTCATTGGCCTGGCCTTGGTCAGCAGCGGGTCCAGCCTGGAGCTGACTGACATTAGCTCTGCTGGAAATGGAGAAACTTCCAGCAGTTTCTCAAAGAAGCCTCCTCATAGGCCCCCCTGCTAACAAGAAAAAAACCTGGCCACTAAAAACTACCACAATTGGAAAAACCAATTGTATTGAATTTGAGGGAGGAGACTTCTGTCTGAGGTCTGTGCCTCTCCAAATTGTCTCAAACCAAGGCAACTACATTATTAGTACTCTTCAAAAAAGTGTAAATAAAATGTAAGTGTATATGAATAGTTTATTTTAAGTATCTAAAGTACTAGGTGTCTAATGCACTATGCTTGTTTGAAAATATAACCTTTTGATTGATAGCTGTTAGTGTTTGTTTAATAAAATCTGCAGATATTGGCAATATTTCCCCATAGGCACCACTGTTACTATGAACAAAATTTCTAATTGCCAACGATGTGACTGGTATGTGAAACTGTCAATGGGATCCTTTTATTTTGGGTGTACTAGAAATCCACCTTACAGTATGACTTACAGGCTTTCCAAGTGTTAAACTGAGTCTAACAGTTTAAAGCCTATTCAAGACCATTGTGGTTTAAACGTTTACTCTATAATCCTTGCAAGGAGCTATAATGTGCATTAACGGGGGCATTTTCACCTCACAATGCAATGTCATTACTTTGAATACCTAGTTAACTTGAAAAAGACAGTTATTTTAAAACCTTTTTTGAATTGTGCATATTGATGCAAACCCACTAAAATTTCCTGTTTCTGTTAAACATGATACCATAAAAACCCAAACAAACAAAAAGATGTAGCAACATTGTCATGCAAATACAGATACATTCATGCTTTCTGTTTCAGGCATTAGACTGTGTATAGCAGGACATTTGCTTGATGCTAGTTAGCCAACAGAAGGATCATCTTTGAAATGTGAATGTGCATACAAATTTCTGTTAATCAGAGAAAACATGTTTTATTGATCATGCTATGCCACATGGATTCCTAATGTGGATGGCAGTTTCATTTTGCATTCAATGGGATAGATACATAGCAATCTTGCAATACAACCACAAATCACAGTACTTCCGTAACCCCCAGTGCTGATTCCTGAAAAGCTTCTATGCCTTGTTCTTTACTGATGCTTATCTTTCTGCATGATCCTGAGTAAAAGTTTGTGGGATGTGGGGCAGGTTTAAGCACAAACATTGAGCTCAGTATCATATGGTTATAGATGGTGGTAAGAGGAAGTAGGTGAGGAGCAGGAGTGTGTTAGAGCAGCTCATGGCTGTAGGAAGCACAGCTGATTGATGTTGGCCAGCTGCCTATGAAATTAAACTGAGTTGTTTAACCTGGGAGAAAAACCAAATATGAGGCAGACAGAAGCATTTTGGAGGTCATGGGAAAGAATCAGTTAGTTCTGGTATGGTATGGTATGGTATGGAACCATACTCCATGAGAGCAGAATCCAGCTGGAGAACTCTTTTTGACAAAGTTTGGAATTTTAGTGCACCCAAGCCTTAGTAATCTTAATTTGCCTGTCAATTTCACTGTGCATGGACTTTGCCAAGCCTTTTCAACAGATTTAATTCACACATTGTTGCATTTCTTCCTCATCAGCGTCATTTAGAATTCTGAACTTTCTGGAAAATAAAATAAGAACTAGTTATGACATTTCTTTTATATATTCCATGATGTTTTCTTTTGAAATACTTTTAAAATATTTTACTCACTGAGGAGGAAATGCTGTTGATCAACGAAAGCCAATGCACGGCTCTGAGCAGCTTTTAAGTTTTAAAGGTTTCATTACAAGACATATATCAAGACAGTAACTGATTTTGCCCATATGACTTATTCAACAGGTAGTTATTGTAAAATGTGAGTGTAGCCTACTGGGTTGTCAAAATCTTCACATATGTTGTATACACCAAATAATAGAATATATCTCAAAATGCTTTGAATTATAATTTGATTTTTAAAGAGTATAAAATCCTGATTTGAATTTTAATTCTAAAAAAGCAAATAATCTTCAAAGAAAGATACCACTGGTTTTCCTAAGTTTGATCAATACATGAATGAAGAAACTGAGAGTTGGTCTTGCTTTTTCAAGTATTTAATAAATTTTAGTAACAGTTACATCTAACATTAATAACAGTTACATCTACTTCTTAATTATAGTTACAGTAATAATTAATTCCCATTGCATGAAACACTTGGGGAAATTAATTCTGTAGTTTTATGAAATGTAATCCAACATGGAAGTAATTTTTCAAGATAGACTAATACAAAATCTCCGTCTTCAATCCCATTCTTATATTCCAGTTAGTAACCAAAATACTGATACTCTTTAGAATAATAGTAAAATACCTAATTACATGTATTATTCTTAAATAATTCAATTGTAAATCATAGACAATAAGACCCCATTAGGTTGATCACACTAGGGTTCCTCAGGAGATTTAAAATACTTGAGTTTATCAGAGTTATCCATGTGGGACTGGTAGGTGTCTCAGGAGAGCAGACTTATACTGGAAGCTGTATGGCAATATACTCTACTGTGAAGCAACTCAATCAAACCTTAGATTTCACCAGGTCATAATGGAAGCTTAAACTTCTAGCAGTAGACACATAGAAGCTTCTTTCAGAGCATAGTCCTCTTCCTGTCCCCAGGTACATATGGTGCAAATCTCCCTATGATACTGAGTTATATTTCTGAGAACCTTAACTTAGGTATTCTAGGGCCCCTCAGGTGGCTCCAGCTGCATATAGAAATACATGCAGACGAAGTGAGCTTTGGTCTCCACTAAGTGTAGCAGAAATCAAGGGACTTAGCTAACACACAGAAGCCAACATTTAGATGTTCATAGTACATAGCTGAATATCACCCAAAAATACTATAATCAGGAAATTGATCCACATCTCAGGACAACCTCTTCAGAAATATAAATTCAGATTACACTTTACTCCTGGAACTGTTCTTTGTTTTGTAGGTAATAAGTAACAATCAGATGTGACTCAACTGGTAAAAATTACAGTCAAATACAGAAAAATTCTGCCAAAGGGAAGAAAAGCAAAATTAGTTCTTTCCTAAGTCATAGTTTAAATGTTTCAAAGACAAAGAGCATGTATAGCCAGCTTCTCAAAAATTACTGCCAAGAAATGCTGGCTGTACAGCTGGACTGATCCAGATTGACATCAGTGGTAGGAGAGTCCAATACAAGCTTTCAAGAAACAAGATATTCTTGGCAATAAAACTAAAAATATGACTAGTTATACCAGTTCTGATATAATGATGGCAGGTGTTCTTCGCATTTTTTAAAAGCATTATTGGTTGAAAGCAATCCAAATGGTGATGAGCAAAAAGGAGTGCACCTGCTTTTTACTGATAAACACATACTGCTGAAGACAGTTCCTGGATAAAGACACATGTGTGTGCTTCTGTAATAACTGCCTGTTTAAGAAATGTCTGGGAAAAAAAAATAAAGAACAATCATAACAACACGACAACATTAAAAAGAGACTTTCATGCTGAGTATATATTAAGAGGATAATTTGTCGTGCTATTTTTAATTATTATCAACAATAGCTGTTTCTACAAGTCTTCCTTCCTCAGCCCAGCTGCTCCTCCTACTTTGTTTGCAGCAAGACTTGATTTGTAAGAAATCATTTTTAAAATAAAAGTCTGTTAATGATAGAAAATAATAATGTTACAAGTCACGGAAATTAAGTACCTTGGCATTATAGTGAATATGTTCCTTTGTTGAACACATGTTGTAACTACAGCCTGAAATAATACCTGAGAACCTTAACCCATAAAATGGAAATCACTATAAAAATCAAGAAAAAAGATTACAATTGTATGGAACATTTATTGCAAAAGTTTTTTAGATCTTTTCGTTTCTTTTGCAAAATTTTCAAATAATTTCATATGTGAATTCTATTCAATATACTACTGAATACTGAGACAAATGTTTAGCAAACCATATAAACAGCAGCTTAGCAAAAAAGTATTACTCTTCACAGCTGGACTCATGCACAGTGATTATTTTTTGCCCTCAAACTTAAGAGATGATATATGTTGATTAAAGTAAATATAAAAAATACATAATGAAATATGCACTATGCTTTAAAATATGACCTGAATGTCAATAAATAATCATATTAAAAACCCAAAAAGGTATAATTTAAAAGAGTCAGATAAAAATATAATCAATTATTCTGGGGTAGAATAAAAAGAAGTTTTTAGAACTTGTCATGTTATCAACGGTCACATAGGGAAATGAAAGTTCATGTGTAGATTTAATATTATACAAATATAGACAGAATAGAACAAAAATAGAAAAAAAAATCTTAGAATATGATCAGGCAAGCACTGGCAAGTATAAGAACACAAATAGCTCATTTTATTTATGTAAAATTCTTTAAAATCCTCTCTTAGAAAAATGAATGCAAGTAATAAAAAGAAGACTTGAACAGAACTCTCTTATTCTGCAGTTGTAGATGTTTGTATTGATCATACGAATATTAATTTTACTTTTTAGTTTCATAGCCTCAAGTAACTTGTGGTGATAACTAATATAAGTCAATTAAAAGGATATAATGTTTGGCAGATTGTTTAATTGTTTTACTTTGCAGTTCAAAATCTGTCTCTATAATCTTATGTTATACTTACATAGGGAGCAGAAGTTATGGACTGCCATATAGTGATTTATACCATTGAATATTTGATATAACTCCTTAAATTACTCTTTACTGTTGTGCAGTCCTGCATGAATAAGATCAGTGTTTTACAATAAGTTTTCTCTTGCTTTAATAATTTTGTTAAAAAATATTCAGAACAAAAATAAGAATTCTAATAAGCTTGAACTAAGCTGACTTAAATGAAATTCAATATTTCAGCTGAAGTATTATAACTTTATAGAAATTAATCATACTGATTCCTTCCTTTTTTTTCCTATATCAATCTTCATTTCTACTAATGTATTTTGACAAGATACTCATCCTGTCAATTCCAGCTCTCAAATGGATCAAAGTGAAAGACCAGCAGTATGTGTGGTTGACTCACATGGTTAGTATTAGATGTTTTCTCTTGTTGTGTTATTCACTTAGTTACTTTGTCTATATCCTCTCAGTGTTCTATTAATTCTCTGATTTTAAGGGATGTAAATTAAAAATCATGTTATCTGTAAACATATTTATTTCTCCCTATGTTTACCTTTCCAAATATTGTAATATGCACCCAGTACCTTAAATTATAAGCCAGTGATGGACAACTGTAGACATAAGCATGAAACAAGGAACTGTACTGAGTCTGTAGGTTAATCATCGCCTCAGTTCTTTCCTTTGAAATTCAACCTCTATTTGTCGCGGTGCTGGCCACTGCTGACTTCTGATCCTCCAGGCTAGCTCTCTGCAGCAGCAGATGCTGGACAGAGGGAGACACAGCCCCATTTCTACCCCCGCAAGGGTTAGATAGGGCTGCACTTTAGGC
>WEIV01006328.1:15252-30836 GCA_013390005.1 Calyptomena viridis | reverse complement strand
ACCCCCCCAGCCACTGGGCAGGGACCACCCCCACACGCTGTGGCTCACCTGGGTGCTGTCAGGGGCATCCCCTGGCCCCCCCAGAGCCAGGGGCCTGGCATGGTCACCCTCGGCCATCCCTGCAAAGACAAGGAGGCTCAGGGTGAGGGGCTCCAGTGGGTCTGAGCAGCAGGTTTTGGTCGCAGGGGGGCTGCAGGGGTGGCTTCTGTGAGAAGCTTNCGCAGGGGGGCTGCAGGGGTGGCTTCTGTGAGAAGCTTCCAGAAGCTTCTCCCATGTCCAAGAGCTTCCAGGGGTCTGGGACAGAACGGCCACCAGCCAAGGCCGAGCCCAGCAGTGACAGTGACGGCACCTCGGGATAACAGAGTTGAGAAGGGAAAAAAAGTGATTGCGCAGAATCAGTTGTGGCCAGAGAAGGGGAGTGAGAGTGTGTGAGAGCAACAGCCCTGCAGAGACCAAGGTCAGCGAGGAGGGAGGGGCAGGAGCTGCTCCAGGTGCCGGACTTGAGATTCCCTGTCAGGCTCTGGGGGTCCACAGGGAGCAGAGACCCATCTGCAGCCCTGGGGACCCCACGCCAGAGCAGGGGTGAGGGTTAGGGTTGGGGGATGCCCAAAGGGGGCTGTGAGCCCGTGGGAAGCTGTGGTGGAGCGAGGTCCTGTGGCAGGACCTGTGATTCCGTGGGGGAACCGGGCTGGAGCAGTTTGTGAGGAACTGCAACCCCTGAAAAGGGATCCACAGTGGGGCAGTTCCTGAGGGACTGACCCCATGGAAAGTACCCACACTGGAGCAACTCCTGAGGAACTGCAGCAGAAACAAACTGTGCTGAACTGACCGTGTCCCTCGTTCCCAGCTCCCTGTGCTGCTGAAAGGAGGAGGTAGATCCTGGGAATGAGGGAGGGGTGGGAGGAAGGTGTTTCTAAACACTTGTTTTACTTCCCATTATCCTGCTCTGATTTGATTGGTAATAACTTCAATTAATTTCCCCAAGCCAGGTCAGTTTTGCCCCCGATATTAATGGGTGAGTGACTCCTCCTTGTCCTTATCCCAGCTCAGGAGCCTTTTGTTATATTCCACTTGCCCTGTCCAGGTGGGGAGGGCAGTGATGGAACAGCTTTGGGGGCACCTGGTATTCAACCAGGGTCAGTCCCACACAGCAGGGAGAGGGGTTTTGGTGGGGACAGGCACCTGCCTGCACCTGGCAGAGTGTCCCCCCAGCTTGTTACACAGGGGGGAGGATGTCTCTCATCCCCAGCAGCTCCAAGCCACAAACCAGCCTCTCTCAGGTCATGCAGAACAGGCCACCAGGACCTGATCCCCCTGTGCCTCAGTTTCCCCAGCTGCACAATGGGGTGGGTGATGCTCCAGTGGTGGGGGCAGCAGGACCAGCAGCTGTGCAGGGTTGCAGAGAATGGGGAATGTGGCTCTGAGCCCTGGTCTCGGGGCCACCTAGAGCTGAGTCCCCAGGAACAGGATGTTTCCTGGGCCAGCGTGGGCTGTGGGGCCCAAGGCCACCAGGAAAGGGACGAGGACAACAATACTGCTCAGAGGTGGTCTTTCCCCAGGAAAAACAGGGAGGGATTTGAGCACCACAGGGATGATCCCACAGGGCTGTGCTGCACCACTGTTTGCACCAAACAGCGGCTGAGACCCTTCCTCTCCACCCACAGTGGCCCCAAGGGACGGTGAGTGGTCCCCAAGCCCGGTCCCCCCTCACACTGCCCCACTCCCACCCCAGCTGTGCCCTCTTACCCCCCTCAAGATTTCCTCCACACCCAGCAGTGCTTGTCCCTCGCTCCGTGGCCAGCCAGGACAGGGGATGGCCACTGCCCACGGTGACCACGCTGTGGCCTTCGGGTTGGTGGGGGCACCAGGCAGGGCACCACTCGCCCCTGGTACCGCGCAGAGCTGGCTGGTCCCTGGGCTGCTACGTGCACGGGGGCGGCTGCAGCTGAAACCGGGCCAATGTCCCCAGCATGTGACACAACCGTGGGGTGACAGTAGGTCTGTTTGTCCCCTGGGATGGACACAAGCAGCTGATCCCTTACTGGAGAGCCCCCTCACACCATGCTGCCAAGCTGCTTTTGCAGAGAGGGAAACTGAGGCACGGGTGGCCCCAGGTCGTGGTGGCACCGCTGGGCTCTGGCTGCAGGGCTGAACCTCTCCTGTCCTACCATGTCCTGAGCTGCTCACCAGGAAAACCAGCCCGGCTTCGGCACCGGCTGCTGGAAAATAGGCTGCCAGGTGAGCATCCAACTACCAAAAAGCCCTGCAGGACCCCAGCCCCCCCCCCCCGACTGTGACAGCCCCCAAATTCCGTGTGACATGGGGAGCTGGGACCCCTCACCTCCGGCTCTGACCTTCCTTCAACAGCCCCCGGCAGCTCCAGGCTCTGCCTCACAGTCCTGGCATTCCCGGGGTGCTGGGGCAGGATCCGGCCACGGCAGATCAGGACAAGTAAAGATCTTTGCGTTCCTCCTCCTGAGGGTTCTTGAGAAACTCCTCCAGCTACGGAGTGGATCCAAAAAAGGCCTTTCAGGGACAATTTCTGAGGGTTCACTTCAGCTCCCTGAGGAGTGGCTGGGACTCGGTGGCACAAGGTTTGGAAGACGACGTCTCCCTCCCCGGCGTCCTCCCTTCCGATGTGCCGGTGAGGATCGCAAACAGGAAACCTGGCTGACAGACACAACACCGCGGAGGGGAAGCGAGTGGAGGGTGTGAAGATTGTAGGGAGGGACAGGTTTCTTAAGGTGGAGAGAGCCGGAGCTGGCACCGCTCCGCATTCTAGGGGCTGCCGGGGGGCACCGGACACACCTTCATCCCGGGGCTTGCAGAGCCACCCATCCCTGTCCCGGTGCGATGGATGAGCCGGCCCCAGCCCTAATCCCTATCCTAATCCCTTGGGACGCAGCCAGGTTGGCACTGCTGTCGCCGAGGGGCCGGTTGGAGCCTGGCACCACCCGGAGCGAGGGTGGCAGATGGCACGGGGCAGAGCAGCAGCCCTGGCAGCTCGGCCACTGCTGTGCTGATGCGCCCAGCACGTCCTAGGAACGTGCCTGGCTCCGCCAGCCGGAGCCTGAGGAAGGGGAATGGTGCTGGATTCCACCATCAGCCAGCACCAAATCCTGAGTCATGGCATGAGCCCGAACCCACCGAGCCCCTCTGCCCCCGCGCCCGGCGAGGTCCCGGGATGTTGGTGGGAAGAACAAAGAGCCCTTTGCAGGAGTGGATCTGCCGGTTGGCGAGCGGCCAGAGCCTCCTCTCCACAGCCCAGCTTGTCCTGAGGTTGCCGGTGCCACCTGGATGTCACCCCAGTGCCACCCCGCCACCTTCCCGTGACGTCTCCCCATCATGCAAAGGCTCTTCGCAGCAGCTTCAGTTGCCGCTTCCTGCCCGTTGCAGGCAGTGAAGGCGCGAGCACAGGCAGGGCAGCGGCGCTGCCTACCCTGCCTGTCCTCCTGCCCGTCCCATCCCCACGGACACGCGGCGCCACGCAGAGGTAGGAGTGTGGGTTGGGCACTGGGGGCCAGTGTTGGATTTTTTACCAAGGCCGAGGAGCAAACCCCGAGCAGGGGGACGTGAGACAGGCCAGTGGAGGGACCCCCCCACTCAAAGGCACAATGGAGAATGGGCGAGACAAAGGGGTGCAGAGGGAGGGAGTGCGGTCCCCTGCCCATCCCAGCCCTTCTAGTTGTATCTTACCCACTCTGAAGGGGGAAGTCCAGTCCAGGAAGGTCTTGGGGAGCAAAGCCTTCAGCCTGTTTCAAGTCTGATCTGATCTGTTTCCACCTCAGGAGTGCAGGGTTTCAGAGACAAACCTCGCCCCGAGGAGCAGAGCCCCCTGAGCTGCCCTGCCGAGGCCAAGGTGCTGGGGTGGGGGAGCAAGGGCAAGCCCCCACCTCCACCCAGGCCCCTCACCGGACTGGGGGATGCACCACAAGCTGAGGACATTTGTCCCCAGCTGCTTGGTCACGCCTGGGCAGGACCTGACCCAAAGTCACCTCCCTTGTGCTCCGAGTTGGGTTGTTGTAGTTCAAGTCGTGTTGTTTCGCTTTGTCAGCACCCTCCCCACCTTCCTTCCCGTGCCCTCAGGGGTGCAGGGCCAGGCTGGGCGCTGCCCCGGGTTAAAGGTGGAGTCAGAGTGCCTTTCCTCGGCTGGATGCCCCTACTCTCAGCAAGCCTCCACCAGCTCCTCTGACCCAGCTTTGCCTCCCAGATCCAACCAGGCCCATCATCTTCCACTCCCTTCAGCATCTGCCGGGGATTAACGTTGTTTTGCCAGGTGTTGGTGGTTTGAGGTCGAGTTCAGGATCCCTCGGGAGCTGCTCACCCTCTCCCTTGCCTTCCTGGGCCCGGAGGATTCACAGCTCCTCCCCCCAGCTCACCCACACCCCGGGCTTTTCTCCTCTAGGGTCCCAGGGTCACTGTCCCTTCCTGCCATGCGGGCCCAGGGTGATCTCCCTGGGGAGGAGCAGGGTGTTGAGCCTGAGGTTGGGGGGCTCAGGGTGAAGGTGATGCTTACACAGGTTGTTGGTGAGAGCGGTGCCTGTGGGGAGGTGCCATGGATCCCCCACACCTCCCAGTGCCCTATGGGCAGTGAGGGGGCACAGGGCAGCTTGGGGCTCGAAGTGAGGCTTCGCTGCCCTGAGCTTGTTTCTCCTCATTCTCTGAGACAGGGGACCCCATGGATGACGACCGTCCCCTCTTCACCACCTTCAAACCCATTGGTGAGGACAACACAGCCAAGCCAGGATGGGACACAACCCCTGTCCAGCCCCAGGGAGCAGAGCAGCCCCCAGGACACCAAAACAGACATGGCAGGGTAGGACATGGGGACATGAGGGGTCCCAGCACTCCCAAGCTCACACACCCACAGGGGCCGTGTCCTCCTGGGCTGCGCTGGGAGCCCTCGGAGTAGAATGTGCTTGGGCCACATCCTCACCTGAACCCCTGGCTGCTGTTCCCTTCCCTCCAGGACCCACCAGGCTCTTGGCCAGGCTCGTGCCCACCAGAGCTGGTGGCCCTGCGTGCCCGGACAAGGCTGTGGTTTGAGCAGACACAAGCCTGGAGGTTGGGGCCTGAGGGGGAGTTCCCAACGTGGTTCCACGGCTTCATCAGCCGGAGGTGAGTGGGGGCGAGGCCGAGGTGGGGAACAGGGTTGCCCCTTCAGCGTTCTCATCCTGGGCTCCAAAATAGGGAGATGGATTCCCCACGAAGGGGCTGAGGGTGAGCAGCTCCGGGCTCCTTCCCACAGGGAGGCAGAGCAGCTGCTGCAGGATCAGCCCCTGGGCTGCTTCCTCGTCCGCTTCAGCGAGAGCACCGTCGGCTTCGTCCTGTCCTACAGGTGAGGGATCCCGCCCCCGCCCGCGGGGCCGATGTGCTCGGTGCCCTCCCTCCGCCGGTGCCAAGGCCGTTCCCTCTCCCCCAGGGGCAGGGACCGCTGCCGGCACTTTGTCCTGGACCAGCTGCCGGACGGGCGGTACGTGATCCTGGGGGAGCGGAGCGCCCACGCCGGGCTGGCCGAGCTGCTGCAGCACCACAGCACAGCCCCCGTGGTGCCGTACCACGAGTTCCTCACCGCGCCGCTGCCCCGCTCGTGGGTGAGGACCCCGACCCTCGGGAGCCCCCGCAGCCGTGGGTGTCGTTCCAGCCGCACGGATGGGGCGATTTTCCCGAGCTGGGGAACAAAGCCGAGGGAAGTCCGGGCATCACAAAAACCGGGGTTGGAAGCGGAGCCACCCCGGGCGCCAGGAGCGAGGAGCCAGCACGGCCGCGGGTGAATCTGCCGTGATCACACGGTGCCCAACCCGGCACCGCTCTGCTCTCCCCGCAGGAAGACGAGCCCCGAGGAGGGGCAGAGACCCCGGCCGGCAGCGATGCTGCGGGTTCCCTGCTGAGTGAACCACCAGCAAAACTCCCGGAGTACAGCCCTGTGTCCCTGGAGCCCCCAGGAGCCACGCCAGCAGCCCCGGTCCCCTCCGAGCCTGTGGAGCCCAGCACCGAGGGGAGCTCCCCCGGGGAGGTAACAGGGGGGATGGAGGCACTTCCCCAAAGACAGAAGCCACTGCCTGGTCACTGCTCTCACGAGGTGGAGGGACACAGCCCCAGCCACCCCAGACTCACCCCGCTCTCACTTCCAGCCCTCACCTCCGACCTGTCCCATCTCCTCCTCAGGCTCCCAGTGCCCCACCATCGCTCCCAGCCAAGACCAGATCCCAGGCCGTGGCTCAGGGGCTGCACAGCCCCGCCGGCAGTGCAGCAGCTCCCGAAGATGCCTACGCCCATGTGTACAAAGAAACCACCCCACCCGCGCCCCCCACCCCCCCCGAGGCCAAGTACCAGCAGCTCCTGTGCTTCCACATCTACGCCGAGCCCCGCGAGGGCCCGGCCCGCAGCCCCCCCACCTACAGCGAGCCGGAGGAGCCCATCCCCTTCTACGCCATGGCCCAGGGCTGGAGCCCCCGTGCCAGCCCCGAGGAGAACATCTACTCCGAGGTGGCGCTGGCCCGGCAGGATCCGCCCGCTCCGCTCCCCAGGGCACCCCCAGCTCCCTTCTCCACGCTGCCCCCCAAATCCCGGCCCCACCGCCGGCTCTTCCGCAGCGTGTCCAGCCAGGACTGCAAGAGGCGGCAGCTCCCGGCAGCTCCCACTGCAGACGGGGAGAGAGGAGCCTCCAGCCTGCACACAGAGGTGGGTCCTCCGCGCCAGGTCGTTGCTCTGGAGTTCAGTCCCAGTGTAGCATCGTGGTTATGTTGGCACTGAGGAGTCTCTGGGCCTCCTGGAGTCTGAGGGGTCAGGGTTTGCTCCGTAACGGGAGCACGGGGAGAATCAGAAATGTGGAATGGTTTGGATTGGGAAGGACCTTAAAACCCACCTTGTTCCATGCCTGTCACGGGCAGAGACACCTTCCACTCTCCCAGGTTGCTCCAAGTTCTGTCCAACCTGGCCTTGGACACTTCCAGGGATGGGGCAGCCACAGCCTCTCTGGGCAGCCTGTGCCCTCACAGGGAAGAATTTCTCCCCAATTTCCAACCTAACCCTTCCCTCTGTCAGTGGGAAGCCATTGCCTCTTGTCCTGTTACTCCAGGCGCTTCTAAAACCAGGCTGGGAGGGTGAAGGGCCAACTCTGAGCCATTCCCTGGCTCAGACCCGAGCTCTCCCCGTGGGTTCCCCAGGGTGTGCCCAGTGCTGTGCTGGAGCTGGATGACCCCGTGTATGGCCAGAGCTCACCCCGGGCCCGCGGCACAGCCCCGGCTGAGAACGTGTACGAGCAGCTGCCTGGGGACCTGCAGGGCTGAGCCGGGACAAGATCCAGCTCCCAGGCAGGATCCTCAGCCTCCAGCCCCCCGAAGGAAGCCCTTGGCCCTGGCAGGAGAGGTGCAAGGCCCAGCGATGCCACTCTGCTCCATGGAGAGCGGGAAGCTCTTCCCAAGCCCTGCAGGACCTGCCCAGGAGAGCAGAGTTACCTGTGAACATATTCCGAGAGATTTCTGTTAATAAAAGGAGGGTGGAAAAGGCTCTTACAGGAAAAATGGACATGTTTGGCACAGCTGGTGCATCCAGGACTAAACTGCCCCGAAGGTGGAGTGACACCAAACCTCCTCAGCCTGGAGCCGACGCTCCCAAGTCCTGCCTTGGCCACAGAACTCGGGATAGCACCAAACCTGAGGATCAAGCCCAGCTGGTGGGAAGGCACTGCTGCCTGTGGGATGCCTGGCAGGGAAAAATCCCTGTCTGGAACGATGCTGATCCACAGCAGTGCCAGCAGCCATGGTGGGCCCAGCTCCAAGGGGGCAGGAAACCAGGATGGCCAAAGCTGCTTTTTGGAAGAAACAGGAGCACTGGGATAAAAGTGCAGCTGTTTTATCTCTAGGAAAAACCACTTTCACTGTTCACAAACCTCAGTTTTGCTGCTCTTAAAAGGCTGAGAGAGGAGCACAAGTCCTTGGAACTTCCCTTAGTGCTAAACCGGAGCTGTTACCACAGTGGGAAGTGAAAAAGGGAACCTGGGAGCTCCAGCCTCCCCTGGATCCCTCCAGCATCCCACAATCCCTGGTAAAGGGCAGTTTGGGAACACACAGGCTGTGCCCTACACAGCAAACACCCTGGGCCAAGCCTGTGCCTGGATGAGGATCTGAGCCCCTTGTGATGGAAACGGGGCTTGTTGGCTTAATTCAAAAGTTTATTCCTTTATCAAACTTCTTCTGGGCAGGTTTCGCTGTACATACAAGATATGAATAAATTACTCAACAGTAACTTTATTCTGATCATTCAAATACTCAAAATGGGCTCTGCAAAGTACTAAACATCCAGGGAACTAAACTAGAAATGAGATTAGTTTAAAATGTTCTAAGAAAAGACTTCAGTCATTGGGGTTTCCTTGTTTTTAACAGATAACATGGGAGAAAAAACACCTCATGGGAGTTTTTCTTACTGGAAAAACAAATATTGGCCAGTTTAGCTGTGGTTACAAGAAATATAACCTGGAGTGGTGGGAATGCAAGTTAAATAACCAGACTAGGTCTCTGCCCTTCAGCATCACATGGTTTGGTGAACAACAAAGTGATGCCACAGAGATCTGGATCTATGGATTGGGCCAGCAGGGCTGCACAGGATTTGCAGTCAAATCACCTTGACAGAATTCCTTAAATAAAAAAAAGGTTTTAAGAAGTTAGGGCTGGACGCTGTCTCTTCTCCCCAGCCAGGAGGGTAAAGTCAACACTTCATTGGAACAGAACTGATACAAACAAACTGGAAAAAAAAAGAACTGTACAGTTGGCAGCTTTCCCCTGTGTCTGCCCAGAGGAAACACTGCCGAGCTCACTCCCAGCAGGACACTGGGACACTTGGTTTGATGAGTCTGGGAACAGCCTGGGGCAGGACTGCAGGCCTTGGGTCAGGGGAGGAGGAAAGAGAGGGAAAAAGGAAGGACAATATACATGCACACATGGCTCAGGGTATCCCAGAGCCTCACCATGGTGTGCATCCCACACGTGGCCAATTCACCCCTGTCACAAGCTCTGACCTGCACAGGGCTCAGGCCACAGAGCCCAGGACAGAACACCAGCTTAAAAACCAGGATATCAAAACCATCAGCATGAGCATAGAGCTGGAGTGGCTCAGACATGAGGAAGCAGCTGTGAGGATGTTTCCAAGATAAGGACAAAATAAAAAATCCAAAGCCAGGCTTGGTCTTGGAACTCACCGTCTTTTAGAAGAAAAGTGACACTTTGAATGCACAGCGAGTCCAACAGAGGAGCAAAGTGGGAATGGGGAGTTTATTGAGCCTCTGCCAGAGGGTCTGGTGGCAGGAGGAGCAGCCCCTGTTCCCACGGAGCAGGAGCCTGAGCCTCACACCCAGCACGTTCCCTGCAGTGCCTTGGGACCGTCCTTGCTTGATCAGAGCCTTCCGTGTTACCATTTACAAGGAGGGGAGGGAAGGACAGGTGGAGTTTCAGGACCAGCTCGCAATGAACCTTCCTCCTGCCAGGCCAGGGAGCTCAGGGTCCTCCCTCCCGCCGAGCAGCCCCGTCCCACCCGGGCCTGGCTCTTCTCCCGGAGCCCCGAGCCGTGGGACACAGCAGGTCACCCGGGACAGCGGCCACGAAGCGGGACACGTGTGTCAGAACCCGTATTTGGCTTGAGTCTGCCGTCTGCTCAGCTTGTTTTCAGACCATGTGTTTTTCAGTTCCAGTTCTCTCTCCTTGGCCTGCAGAGATGGAGGGGATGCTGTTAGCCTGTGTTTCAGTGACTCAGCAGCATTCCGGCCTCCCGTGGCCCCGCACATTGCGGAGCCCTTCAGCCAGAAGGCTCGTTAAGAGGAGTTTGCACAATCATCCTGACAGAGGCCTGGATTAATTGGGCTGCACGGGCATTTCATTCATGCTGAAATGCAGCTTCTCTCGTGGGCCGGGCTCAGCAGCTGCCTGCTAACCCTGGGGTGGAATCCAGACAGGATCCCGGAGCCTTGGAATGTGTGTGGGGAGGGGGAAGCAAAGCTGAAAGCTTTGGGACCCCCTTGGGACCCCCTCAGGGCCAGGACCCACCTCCAGCCCCACCAGAGCTGTGGCACCCTGGGCTCAGGGTGGTCTCACGGACAGCCCTTGGTCTGGTCCCACTGTGGGTCTCACCCAAGGCTCAGGCTGCTCTCAGGGACAGCCCTTGGTCTGGTCCCACTGTGGGTCTCACCCAAGGCTCAGGCTGCTCTCAGGGACAGCCCCTCATGCCCAGCTGCTGGAACAGCAGCTCCACCACCCCAACCTTGTGCTGCCAAGCATCAAGCCTTGAAATTCCACCTGGATTGGCTCCCATGCCAGAGGGAGGCCACTCACCTGATGGATCAGGTACGTGATCTGGTGTTTTCTCCTTTGCTGTCCCGTGGGCTGATCTCCTTTTTTCTGGAAAGCAAAAAGAGGTGAAGTGTTCAGCCTGGAGAGACATTGCTGGCCAGCAAACCAGGACAGGGGCCTGCATGAAGACACCCAAGCAGCATTTGTTCCCTATTAAATGGCAGATTCCTTTGTCTGAAGCAATTCCTGGCTGGCCCTCACCACCCACACGTCATGTTCTGAGCTGTCCTCATCTCCCACATGTCATTGTATCAGGGTCCCTTGTCCCCACCCTGGTGACTGCCCAGCATCCAACACAGCTCCAGCCGGGGCTGATTTGGGCACTGAGCAGAGGCCTCGACCCCAGGCAGCCCCTGCCCTCTGCCCCACCTTGCTGAACGACTTCATGGTCTTCTCCTCTGTGAGGGATTTGGTCAGCCACTGCTGGGCCCCACTCAGCTGGTCGTCACCTTTGATATCCACAAAGTTGATCTCTTCCCTCCCACGATTCCGCTTCCCTTGCAGACGCTTGAACTGAAGGAAGACCAGAACAGCTGGAGTTACACCCACCCCAACACTGGGGTGACACAAGGATGAGGGGCTGAGCCCCTGCACCCCCAGTGAGGGACAAGGGACAACCAACATCTTTCCAGCCAGGATTTTCATCTTTAGCAGAGTTTTACTTTTTTATAGATTAGACTAGCTAAAACTACTTAACATGAAGGTTATCATCTCATTTTCCTGTGCAGAAAACTGTGTTTAGTTCTGCTTCCAGCCTTGCTCAGGGGACCGTCAGAGTCCTGAGTCTCTCATTTTCAGAGCCAGGGAACAACTTGAAGTTTTGCTGCCAACACATTCACCTGCCTGTACCAACCATGGTGTGGCAGCAGGGCCAGGGCAGTGATTGTGCCTGTGCTGAGCACTGGTGAAGCCCCACCTTGAGTCCTGGGGTCAGCTTTGGGCCCCTCATGACAAGGCATTTAGAGGCTGGAGTGTTTCCAGAAATGGAAACAGAGGTGAGGAAGGGTTTGGAGCACTTCTGATGAGTGGCTGAGGCAGCTGAGGAGAAAAGGAGGAGCTCCTGGAGAAAAGGAGGCTCAAGGGGGGACCTTCTTTCTCTCTCTGACTCTCTGACAGGAGGGTGGAGCCAGGTGGGGGTCAGGCTCTGCTCCCAAGGAACAAGTGACAGGACAAGAGGAAACGGCCTCAAGTGGTGCCAGGGGAGGTTTAGGCTGGATATAGGGAAAATTCATACACCTGAAAGGTTGTCCAGCCTGGCACAGGCTGCCCAGGGCAGTGGTGAAGTCACCATCCCTGGAGGGATCTAACAACTGTGCCAATGTGTCACATGGGGACAGGGTTTACTGGTGGCCTTGGCAGTGCTGTGGGAATGGTTGGACTTGATGGTCTTGGAGGCCTTTTCCAGCCTCAGCAACTGCTTCTGTTCCATTCCTACCACGCCTGCAGAGCTGGCTGGAGCAGGAGCCCGGCACACTGTGGGAAGGACTCCCATGTCCACACCACAGCACGAGACCCCAGGAACAACCACCCTGCCCAACCCAGGGGAAGCACAGGACGTGCTGGGGGGCAGGGCTGTGGCTGCCAAGAGGGTCCCGTGGTGTAGGAGAGCTCAGAGCCAAAATCCACAGTGGGACAGACAAAGTGCCAACCGCTTCGTCGTCGATGAAGGAGGAGTCTGTGCTCGTGTCCTGCGGCGGCGCCTGGGCTGGTTCCACCTCCGGGTAGTACCCGCTGCTGTAGTAATCCTGGAGCAAAAGGGAAACTAGGTTGGCACGAGAGCAAAGCAGGAGGGATCCTGGAGGGGCACCAGGGCACAGTCCTGCCCTGTGGGCTGCTGTTTCTGCAGCCCAAGGGATTTCATCAGGGGTACAAAGCAATAAATGCTTTGAGGGATTTTGAACAAGGGCCTGGAGTGACAGGAAAAGGGGGAATGGCTTTCTACTGACAGGGCAGGGTTAGATGGGATATTGGGAAGAAATTCCTCCCTGTGAGAGTGGTGGTCCAGGTTGCCCAGAGAAGCTGTGGCTGCCCCATCCCTGGAAGTGTTCAAGGCCAGGTTGGATGGGGTTTGGAGCAACCTGGGAAAGTGGAAGGTGTCCCTTCCCATAGCAGGGATTGGAACGAGATGAGCTCTGAAGTCCCTTTGAACTCAAACCAGTCTGTGATTTTATGAATTTCTAGAAACCACCTGGGCTCCAAAACCACCTCTGATGAGCCTTGACTCTGCTCCAGGGCCATTTTCACAAGAGTACAGCTGTCAAACATCTGTCCAGCAAAGAACATCTGCAGCTCTTACACCATAGGAACCCCCTTGTGCCTAGTGCTGTGGTTCCCTGCTCCATGTCTCACGTATCTCACGTGGGCTGCATTCCCTGCTCCATGTCCCACGTATCTCACATGGGCTCCATTCCCTGCTCCATATCCCACGTATCTCACATGGGTTGCATTCCCTGCTCCATGTCCCACGTATCTCACATGGGCTGCATTCCCTGCTCCATGTCCCACGTATCTCACGTGGGCTGCATTCCCTGCTCCATGTCCCACGTATCTCACGTGGGCTGCATTCCCTGCTCCATGTCCCATGTATCTCACATGGGCTGCATTCCCTGCTCCATGTCCCATGTATCTCACATGGGCTGCATTCCCTGCTCCATGTCCCAGCCAGCTCACACAAATTCGGTGTCCCTGCTCCATGTCCCTGCTCTGTATCCCAGGTAGCTCACACAGGCTGGATTCTCTGTCCCATCTCTCAGCCAGCTCACATGGGCTGGACTCCCAGGAGCAGCTGCTCCAGTAATTCAAACCCCTCACGTGTGTACCTGTCCAGAGCCCCACCTCACCTCCAGCCAGTGAACCCACCTGGTAGTAGCCCCCCGGCTCACCATAGGCAGGGGGGAACTGGCCATAGGGGTGGCTGCCGTAGTCCTCGCCAGGTTTGGGTGCCCAGCTGTGCTGAGCTCCACTTGAGCCCACGCCCGTCTTGAACTCCAGAGGGGCGTTGGCGGCCGCGTCCTGGAACTGGGGCTCCGGCTCTGTCCCGGGCGGTGGGTCCTCGGACCCCCCCGTGCCAGGGTACAGGTAGGGCTCGGCACCCACGGCGCTGGGCTCGCTCCTGTCGGACAAGGAGAAGTAGTTCTCTGGCTCCACCTCTTCGTCGCTGTCCTCCTCCTCCTGGGTGATCTGCTTGGTTACCTGCAGCGCCGCGCTCTTGGCCGCGGCTTTGATCGCCGACGGGGACGGAGTCGTGGGCACGGCCGGCTTGGCCACGGGCTTGGCTTTGGAGGAAGAGGTCGGGGCCTTGGCAGGCTTGGAGTCGGAGTTTTCTCCCGCTTTCCTTGAGAAAGCGTAGGGCAGGAGCACCCGATTGGTCTCTTTCACTGTCAGGTTTTTGGGCTGAGGAAGCAGAGCGGACAAGCCGGAGCCCTCGCCACGTCCCTGGAGAGATCCGGGCAGGACAAGTGGGTCACAGAAAGAAGAGAAAAGAGTGAGACCGTTTACTTTTCCTGACTCCCTGACCATTATTCCCCCAGTTCTAACAGCACTCATGGGTTTCCCATCTCTCTGCCACCCTGAACAGGCTGCACAAAGGCCAGGGGGACTTTGAAGGGAAATGTGGTACTTGCAAGTATCTGTCCAATTCCCAAACTGAAGCCTCTTTCTCCAAGATTTAAATTGATGAAATTGCCCAAAAAAGAGGCTTGATATCCCACAGGATTTCAGGAATATCCTTAAAGCCATGAGCTGATCAGAGTGGCACATTCACATGAGTGGAAGCCCAAGACTGGTCCCAGTCAAACACTTGTTTAACTGAGCACCCTCAGTGTTTACCTGAAGAGTATTTTTCTTCTTTGCTGGTTCATCTTCCTCTGAATCTGACTGAGAGAGAAAACCAGAGCTCAGCAAAACCTGAGACACTGAACTAGAAAGTTATGTTAAGAAATGCCAGGAAAATAAACCCAAAGGGAGGGAAGAACTCCAGGTGCACAGCAGCAGGTCAGGGTGCTCCTTCAGAGGGACACACAACAACAGCAGTTACTGGAGGGGAACCACTAACCACACAATGGGATAAAGTTCACTGCAGGGACACAGGGAATTGTTCCCAATAAGGTTGGAATTGCTAAATATTCAGCTGAGCCATGTGTCCCATTGCCTGTGGCAGCCATGGCATGGGGAGCTGTAACTCTGGAATCTGCCAGACTGGGATGGACATTGGGAACAGAGTGGCTCGGGAAGGGCTGGGGGAGTCTGTGTCCTCCCCCTGTGACCCTGCAGACTCTTCCAGCAAAGCAACACTGCTGATTTTATCTGGGCTCCCCAAAAGTGCTGCCAGACCACTGTTAATGGACTCTCTTTATAGATCCACAATCAAACCTTTTCCTCGAGCCACCTATTTCCATGGAAATGACCCAAAGCTTCCAGTTCGGCTCCTCCTACAGCCACAGGTGCTTCTGTCACAGCACAAACAGTGACACAACCATCACCTCCGTGTGACAAGAGGCCAGGCTGGACAGGGCTCAGGGCTGCTGGAAGGTGGCCCTGCCCATGGCAGGGGGTGGAACTGGATGAGCTGTAAGGTCCCTTCCAACCCAAACCATTCCATGACTCTATGACAATGCTGTCCCAGAAGGAATGAACAGTGGGGAGAGAATGAAGCCTGATCAATGGGGACACTGAGTTAAAAAACAGGTGCCTTTCCTTGCTCTCACTGTCTGGATTCAGGAGCTCCATAAGGCACAGGGTACAGTAAACACCAAAAAAGCACAAACTGAGAGGGAAACGGTCACCTAAAAGTCCGGAAGACACCTGAAGCCTTTATATAAATAACCAATAAATTGAGAAGTAAATCTATCAATTGCACAGCAAACAAAAAGGGCTTTTTGGGGTTACAAGGCCCTGCAGCCCCACACCATCAACACGTTCACTCCAGGAATAAAGAAGGGTGCAGATAATCTGGGTTTTGCTGCATTATGATTATAAATAAGGTTTCTATATCAGTTTAACTCTGCAAAGCGCTTTAGGATTAGGGCAGGCAGCCAGGACAAGCCTCCCCACAATAGATCGCGGTACCTCTGTGGAAGGGAGAGCGAGGGCCGAGCCCCGCGGGGGGAGGTCTGACCCCACAAGGGCCCGGCCAGGGGGTTTGTGCCATACTCACATCTCCCTTGTGCAGCTCGGGCGCCGCGATCCGCACCGGCTCCGTCCTCTTCTTTGGCTTGGGGAGGCCCAAACCCGCCCCGGGGG
>WEIV01006327.1:4527-15552 GCA_013390005.1 Calyptomena viridis | reverse complement strand
TATTAATGCATGGAAAGTTGGAGGGAACTGCTTGAGGACAGCTAGTGAGTCAGCAGCAGGGCTGAAAACACTGAAGGAGCCCTCTGAGGTAATTGCTCTTATCTATTTGACCACCAAACTGCTGTAAGTGCTTGCCTAAGTGCTCAGCTGCTGTTGAACCCTGAACTTTCAAGGACAGTATGACAACGGATAAATGCTGAAGAGTCCAAGAGCAATCATCCATTTTTCATCAAAGGGGAATTAGCAACCAAAGGGTTAATGGTGTCTGCTGGAAGACCAGCAGCAGTTGAATGGTCACTGACACAGCCCTGGGGCCTTTCTCTGAGGGATATAATGAAAACAAGGCCAGGACTCTGAGGGAAGACAAAAGGTACAAACATAGAGGTTTCTTTTGCCAGTGTGGCAAAACCAACTCTGTATCTATTTACGTTGTCTGGGGAACTTTTATTCAGTCGATTCCAAACCTCTTGATCATTCTGCTGAGAGTTCAGGGCTAACAATTGGAGAGCTGGTGGTGGCCACTGCTGCTGGGTGGTGCCCTAATGCTACCAGACATGAGAAGGAATCCTGCAAGCCCCTGTGTACAGTCCTGGCTTTTATTGCTTGCAGAAATGGAGAAAAATATTTTTTCCCCTCTCCTTCGTTCCTTGAAATAAGATTTACTCAAAGCCCCACCAAGAGGGTCTGTGTTGAGAAGGGACTGGGCAAATCTAAGTCCTTGATTTTGGGAAGGCATAGGGACATGATGTTAATGGCATCACTTGCTGCTCATTGAATTAATCACATATGTATGTCTTTTGGAGAGCCAAGACTATGATGAACTGTCAGACAGTATAAAGCAGAAAAAGGGCTGATTTTACAGTTGCTGTGGATGCCTGATATCAGCTTCTCTGGAAACATTCAAGGATATTTTTGGTTCAAGATTAAGAAGTCACCAGATAAATTATTAACCAACTGAATCCTACTTATTTTATGTATAAGAGCAAACTGCACTATTGAAACAATATTCTGCACTCAGGACTGTCAGTGGATATTCACACATTGTTCTTAATGTGTTGCTTCTTTCCTAAAGCAATATCAGTTTAGATGTTTTAAACATGAACCTGATTTTTCATCTTCATTTGCAGCCTTTTTTTCCCAATATTGACAAGATGTGAATTTTCTTTCTACAGTGAAGCTGCAGCCTGGATTCTCACTCTTTACCTATGGCATTGTACAAAGTGTGTAATTACACTGGTCTAAAAAATGTTGGTAAAGGTGATGTTAATAAAGGTTTTACTGGGGTTTGAGGCTGTGCAGACTGCCTGCAACAGACTAAATGCTGCCACGGAGCTGTCTCGTGCAACATTTTTGGGAGTCTGGCTCAAATTACCTAAAGAGCTGTTACTTTTAAATTTGTTTAGTTTAAAAAGAAGGAAATGCAAACACAGAGGAGACAATGCCTTAAAGTAGATAAGAATGCCAGGTTACTCTTATTTAAGAAAAACTTCTCTGTCCTCATCTCCACCTCCAGCTGGATCTCTGTGCAGAAAATTGCCAGGAGATTTAAAGATTGTTGACATCTTTCCTAAGGCTACCCCCCCCCCAAGCTCCTGAATGTTTTTTGATAGTCCTCTGCAGCTTCCTAAATATGGCAGTGAAAAAAACATAATGAAGCAAAAGAATTCTCCTGAATGCTCCAGAATGACCTACTCTGCTGCAAAAGGGAAGGACTGTCTGATTTTATCATGCAAGGCTTTCCTTGCTCTTATCTTACAACATGTAATGTCTCTCTTTTCCACCTACATATTGTTATGTTGATCCCTGGTTTCCCTCCCCTCTTAGGCCCTTCCCTCCCCCTCCCCAGTGGCAGTAAAACCAAAGGGAGAAGGAACTTTTAAGAAGTGGTATAATTATTAACGCCCTCTCCTCTTGGGAAGGAGAGTATTTCAAAGTATACCAAAGTATTTCCTGTTTCCTATAATTAAGAACTCAAGACTCAGTTCTACCACACACATGAATGCATTGTTTATTTTTAATGTACTCTCCATGGAATATAATCTGCTGCTTTATTTCTATATCTTAGGCCAAATTCATAATTGGTGTAAACAGCTGCTGCTCAGCTGACAAATCCTAAAATGGGGGCAGAGGAAAAATGAGGCTATAAGGTTTCATCTGCTTACATCAGGAATGCATTTGTCCTATTTGTTTTTCCCTTTAACCTTCTAGTGATCTTGGGAATAAGACCAGTGGAAGCAGGGGAGTCTCTGAACTATTACAAAGCAGAACAATTTGACCTTGTAAACTCAAAAGAACTGGGCAATCTCTATATCCATGGGGCAGGTCATGAACATTTGGCTATAGATACTAAAGATGAACAATCGCATGCATCCTGCTGGTAAAATTTCCACACAATCTGTAAGATCCAGAGCCTGCATAAGGAGTCTAAATATGTAAATATTGGGGCAGAAAAATGAGATGCTGTAACTTGGAATGACCTAAATAAGTGCATTGGAAGATTCTCATACAAATTGCTGAGCATACCACTGGAATTTAATAAAAAATAAACAGCCACGTGTGCTGTTTTTAGTATATTTTTTGTGCTGCCTCTGTTTTACTGTGTGTCTAAATGGCAGAACACAGAACACAGGATTGGCTGAACCATTGGCTTGAACTGTTGCTTGGTTTTGATCCACAGTTGAATGCATTGCTATTGAGATCTGTCACATGGAACAGTGACACCTTCTGTCACAGTTAGACTGCCATTAATGCCGGCTTGGTACTGGAAAAAGTGCAGTTTTAGAACTGAGTGCTGATGACTAGCAGTTAGAGGAGGACATGAGTGTGACTGTAATCTCTTCTCCTACCAGTTTCTTTACGTTTGGTATGCCCACTTTCCACTTTCTGGGGCATTGAGGTTATAATAAATAGTAACAAATAGTAGTAAATATTCTTCCCAGCCACCTTTTCTCAGCCAAGAGGCCTGAGAAGTGGTAATGCAGAATATCCACCTCTCACTTTCCCGTTTGAGCCCTGCTATATTGTTTTATATTTCATTTTGTTTGACACAAAAGTGTTTGTTTGCCCACTGTGTTGCCTGCAAAGGAACACATTTCAGAGGTTTACTCCCAAGAGGAGTCAAATTTGCTCAGCAGTACAAATCTGTTTGCAGTGTATAAATATTATTTCACTATAGCAGCTCTTTCACAATATTACTTGTAACCTTGACTATCACTGCCCTTATCTGAGTAATTTCTCCTTACAGTATACACACTCATTTTTTTGCAGCTGAAATAATTTTTTCTTCTTTACCCCCAAAGTACTGAAGTACCTCATCAGTAAAACTTAGGCTGCCTTGCCCTATTTAACCCCCCAAAGTACTGAAGTACCTCATCAGCAAAACTTAGGCTGCCTTGCCCTACTTAACCTCACTGAAATGCAATATCAATTTCATAACAAACAGTAAAGGAAGTTCGAAAGCAGCAAAACAAAAGTGGAGCTCAATAATTGAGACTCAGCAGCACTAAATTCTGGTGCAAATTTAAACCCCACCTCTTTGGTTGCAGCACAGATGAAGGAAATGAATGAACTAGTGCCAGCTTGAGACACTTAAATTAATAAAACAATTACAAGTGTGAGTAGAAAACTTTGACTACATAGCTAGAAATTTCTCAAGTAGATTTCAGGAAATCCAGTTTTGGGTTTCTGTTTGGATTTTATAAGTGATGTCACAGCCAAGGACAAGACTTTATTGACATGCTGCTATGCTGGGACATAGACATGGTGACAGGGATATTCAAAGATGCCCCCAACACCTGCATTACTTTAGCAGGCTCAACCCTCAGCAGTACTTGAAATGGTGAAACTTTCAAGGGTACAATGTCAGACAAAGAGATTTACTACCCAGCCATACCCTCAAATGAAAGGACTTGGTTCTGTGGCCTATTCTGAAAGTGAGAAGAAAGGACTGCGTTTCTTCAGCCTTCTGTTGATTGAATGCTGAAAAATGAACTTCAGAGAGGTTGCCTTACTCTATTGTAAAAGATGAGGTTAATGAGTTTTGATCTCTGGACTCTTTTCTCAGATCAAGAATATTCACAGCTAGCTTGTTCTTCATAGATTCTCTTTGTAGGCCATTTAGCTTGTGGCGTTGAGATGATCACAGGCTCGAAACTACTGTTTTGGAAAATATCTACTTGATTCCTTCTCCTATCTGCCTACATTCTGAGGAGTCTGAAAGTCATGAAGTACCTTGTAAGAATGTTCAGGAATTCTGTGAGGACCTGTTTTGTGAACACTGTCACTATTCTTCATATTTTGTGATGATTTTTGTTGTTAATAGACATTCTGGCCATTTGAAAACTGATTTAGAAGAGTCAGAAATCCAAATCACCAGAGGTCTCTTATTCTACTATTGATATGTTCTCAGAGGGGCATTCCAAAATACATTAATTACTGACACAATACACAAATTCACAATAACACATCAATCACTGGACTGTTTGAATCGGGGAGCATAATCAAAACTGAACAATATCATTCAATAAAATTACTGATAATTTTATTTATTCATTTAAGCTATAGTCTTCTTTGATTCTGCAAGTAGAACTGCTGAAAAGCTGCCTTACATTTCTGCTGTTTCATGCTTGATCTATTTAAAATGTTGAGTGCTCTTGTTTCCTGCAAAATTACTTTATTACTGTTACTGACTCCCCCCCCCCAAAAAAAATATTGTGGTGAAATAGGAATGGAATGGAGTCTTGGATCAAAATGGAGATCAGTGAGACTGACAGTGTGATTAAATTCTTAAAAACTTTTTGAAAGCATGTGTGTTTTCCCACACATGTATCCTTCTTCCAGGGGCCAGCCGTTATGTCTCCTCCTCTTTTGTGTGTTAATGTAAAAAAACAGTTAGAAAGAAAAGGTCCAAGAAGACGGCCTCATTATATTTGGTCTAGTAAGTCCTAGGCAAAGTCCAACTTTTCCTTGGCTGTCCAGGGGTGCTGTAGATCTTGCTACTGTTGAGAAGGAGCCTTGGCAGAGGCATCTGCTGTGTCCCTGCAAACTCATGTATTTCACCTGCAGTTGCCCTGTCCCCATGCAGGTCCCACGCTGCGAGACCTGCAGTGTCAGCCTGGGGACTATGTGGCAATGAGAAGCCCCAGAAGCCAAAGGGGCAAATCAGCCCGACACATGGTGACTGACATGGGGAGGCCATGGGGGGCCTCACCGCAGAGCTACCTCAAGGCTGCTTAGTAGATCAAATTGAGTTACTCTACCCAGGGTGGTGTGCCAGAGCATGCCCTGGCATATTCTGTCATGAGAGGAGTAAGGACACACCCAGGGGACGAGGAGTGGCAGGGAAGGTTTAAAGTCAAGCTTCATGGGGAAGTGGGAAGGAAGAAGCAGCAGAGCTGCATCTGGGCCTTTTTTCTCCAGTAGCAGCAATAGCAGCCAGGCTATTTGTTGGGGGGGGTGGAAAGTAGACAGTGGTGCCCTGGCCTTTGTGTCTTCACCTGCACTGCCTCCTTTTTGTGTAGCTATATGTGCATACCACACACAGAGTTATGTGTACAGCTAGGTATTGCTGGCTAAGTCCTGCTCAATCCATCACCGAACAGACAGGATGGAGAGATGGATATTTTAATCCCATGTTAGCTACTCCTTGGTTTCTTCTGTAGTTACCTTCTCAAGGTGGATTTGGTTTGTGCTCTGGTCTGTACAGGGAATTTGCCTGAGCTTTAGATACACAGATAATTTGGACATTCTACTCTAAGCTCAGTTCTCTTTGATATATGTACTCGTGCAAACCTGTTTCACCATTCTGGGGATATTTGAGCAAGGAAACAGAACTGTATTCCCTGAGGGAAATGATACAGCTGCTCTCTGCTAAGGCTAGAGCTTAAAGAAACAGTTTTATCTATTGTTAATTCTCTTCATTTACCAGATATTTTTTCCCTTTCTAGTGTTGAAAGAATAACAGTTAAAATGTGGTCCTGATAGAAAATAACCATGGAAACAATAAATGGATATTTTACCTGTGTTTTGTTTTTTTATTTTAAAGCAAATTATAAAACGAGATTAAAAAAAAGGGTTTCATTTGGTTGGAAATAGTTTTACACTGTGCAGAATAATGAATTATGACTTCCAAAATGAAATGGAGCCCTGAAGCTGCTTCTTCTTTGTCCTTGAAACTTTCAAAAAAGTTTGAATACAGGTCTACAGGAAACTGTTTTACCCCTTCCTTGCAGCTGAATTTCTTAGCATTGCATACACACTTCTATTTTTGCTTTCCGACCCGGGCCCATTTCCAAATGTGAAGCTGAGGAATTCCTGCTCTCCTACATATGTGAGTCCCAGACTGAACTCAGAGGGCTGGCCAGTTTACCCCCCTTTTTCCTCCCAGAGAGCCTACTTTCATCACAGTGCACAATTGAAATTGGAGACCACTTGGGTTTCCTTACTTTGAAAGAGCTAAGAAGGAACCTTTACAATTCCTAATGAAAGGCTGCAGAAAGGAGCTTAAATTAAGTCAGCAGAGTTCACAATTTGTCTCGGACCAGAGCCTAATCTAGTTTATAATGCAAGGTCTATGCTGGTGTCCCAGCACCAGGTAGGTTTGGGCTGTCCTCCTTGTTCTCTCTTAGAACCATCCAGTGCTTTCGTGTATTTTCACCACTCTATAATCCAGTACAGTGGTAAACTCCCTTCCTTTTCTGTTATTTGAGGAAGAAAGATGTTGTCAGTGCCTTTTGCCTTGAAAGGGATGACAAGCTTGATCTACAAGCTGGGCTGTCGTGGGGGAGGAATGAGAGTAGAGCTCCCTTCCCCCAGCTGCTGTTTGTCTGACGCAGAGCTTGTACTTCTGTTGTTATCAGCTGCTTGGGTAAGATCACAGTGTGCTGGGATTGCTCAGAAGGTTAAAATATGTTTACTGAATTTTCTTCAGCTACCAACGCAAAAGGCTAGCTAATAGCATCACTGGCTGTCAAAAGCAGCCAGCCCCTGCATTTCTCATGGTAATGATACACACTGGAGTTTTTCATGGCTTATATACATCATGATACCTGTGCTGTGTATGTCATGTCAAGGATAGGAACAATAGGCATTCCAGCCAATAGATCCATCAAGGCTTGCAAACAAACACATGAAATTGCCTCTTTCTGTGAATTACTTGGTTTGTATTGATTTGTGATGATGTATAGAGGGAGATGAGGAGTTTTAATTCTGGACCTTTTTCTCCCAGTCTTTCTCCTGTGAATCTCTGCTTCTGTAACAGATACCCTGCTGTTTCCTTCAGTGACCTCCTGACTGTCTTCACATCCCATTTCAAGAACAATCTTTTCTCCTTGGCCTCTGACTCCTATGACTCTGTCTAATAAAACAATCAAATGGTAGCCCCTAATCTCGCTAGTTTCCCATGCTAAGTTCTTCTCTCTAAACCCCTCTTTTCTTATGTCTCATCATCCGGTATCTGTGGATATCTAAAAATAGGCCTTACACAGCCATCAATCCCTCTCCCTGAAAAATTCAGCTACGGGGCATTCATACACAGTGTAGGAGACCTCAGCAAGAACCTTTTGCCAAAGGTGATGTGAAATGTTATCTCATCTGCCAGGAAAGTGCCTTGACATGCATGCTAGCCTGGGATGTGTTTTGATTCATAGTCCTGTTGACATTGTTGTACAATTTTTGAGAGACACTTGTTGAGCTAGGACTATAACCAGAAATACCAGTATTTATGTAAGAAGGCTCTTAGAATTTAAAGGACCAAGTCCTTAAGCCATCTTAATTAATATTTAAAGCCCCTCCTTTAAATACATATTCATATTTGAGGAAAATATAGACTGAAGAAACATCTTGTCTGTCTTGCATTTTCTCTACCCAAGGGTACAGAACAGTCAGTGAGTAAGATGTTTCCTTGGGAGATGAAATACACGCCTTCAAATCCCCTGGTGCTGAGGAGGGATTTTAACCTGAGTTTTGTTCAGTCTCCATAAAATCCCTAGTAGGAAATCTACTGTGAAACAAAAGTCACTTCTGCTGCTTCCTTCAGTACCAGTGTGGATTTAGCTCTTTATTTTCTTTGTGTTTATTGCATGTGCCTGTAAATGAAATGCTTCAGAAATGTCAGAACAGTTCACTTAGATTTTCCACTTTCTTTTTATTTGGTTGAAAGCACTGGGCAAAACATAACCTTTGCTATCAAGTCATTTTGGCTTTCCTGGAATAACTTGTTAAGAATACGTGCCCAGTTTTACCAAGAAACTGTAGTCATAAACTAGGAAAAAAAATCCAAACAGAACAATGACATCTACAACAGCAAACTCCTGCCAGTAATCTATGATGAAATTTAACCTCATCTCAGCAGAATGATCTTGATGCTCTGAGGAAGGCTACCCTGGCTTTATCACACAAAGATTCTCAATAGATCAGTTAGAAATATTGGTTAAAATCCTTCTGGTGCTGGGCTTTGCCTTCATTTGTCTGAGGTAAATACATTGACTTTTGGCTTTTTTTTTTTTTTACTCTGAAAGGTCTTGCATAGAGAAAAAAATGTTCAGTGGTCCTTATTGTGATCAGCATAGATCAAAATGATCTTGACCCAAATTATCCCCTCCCATCAGCTGAGGGGGAGAGCTTCCTGGTGACTATGATTGTATAGCAGCCAGGACTTACTCTTTTTAAGTACTAATGTATGTGCAAGAGTAAACTGCTTTAGGCCAAAAACCTTCATGTAATTAACCTTCTTGTATTTAGGAGTTGGGTAATATGTACATTCATATGGCACCATAAAGCTCTGTTAGATGATCCTGCAGTTCCTACAGAGCTGCAGAGGTTTTGCCATGCATTCAAAGTCTGGGAAAAGGGGAGAATAAGCACTGCCTGCAGTATTGTCAGGCAGCATCACTTAGTGTTCATGGACATTGACAGCAAGGAAGAATGCAATTGCAAACTCTTGTGTGAGCTTCCAAGGAAGGAAAGAGAAACCGTATCTGCTCTTTTTTAGAAATTCAATTAGATGCCTTTTTTGGGAGAGTAAGGTTTCTAGGCCTCTTATAAATAGAAGGCCGCATCTCAGCTTGATTACTTCAAAACAGCTTCCTGCAACCTCCCACTAGGAAGATGAGCAATTAATGTAATCACAGCAATAAGTCAGAGATACTTAATGCTGCAACTTGCATAACAACTTTTCTTCTCCTGGTTCTCTGCTGGGCTATAGGCAAAGCACAGTATAATGTGCATTACCATTGCTGAAAATGCACTGTCCAACAGGTCTTCTTTGCTGGATGCAGTTAATTTGATGCCATTAAGTGGTCCAACAGACACGTGGGGTACTGTGGTTAGGCGAAGGCCTTTTAATATGAAGCACAGTCATGCAGGTGGAAGTATTGTAAACAAAATGGAAAGCGAAGATCCTCACTGTGAGTCAATCTGTTAGTAATAAAGGTGCTTCTGGAGAAGATTCCATCTCATTTTCTGTCAGAAATATTCCAATAACCCAAGGTCAGGAAGTAGAAACAAGTTTTTGAAGTTCATGGAATAAAGGAATGAACTAGCCCCCTCTTTTGGCTAATTGGAAAACAGTAGAAGGAATTGGTACTGGCTAAATTGCAGGTCCTGAAAGTACTTCTCCTCCTCTCATTTATCCATGTAGCCACTGGGTCTTCATTGTAACTAAGTGTTATTTCTAAACATAAGTCTCCTAGTTAAAGCAAGATTTTGTGTCTTAGGTTCTAGGCTCCATGTCTACAAACATTCCTTGCATCTACTGGTTCTACAGCTGATACCATTTGCTATCACAGGAACTTCAGAGACATGTGGAAGATCCTTCCAGCACAGAGTTTACAGGAGTAAATTAACTGTGGGAAGAATGTTCTGGTGGCCGTTATGGGTCTGGAGGGATGTTCTGTCACTGCATGGGAGGGCACAACCTTATAGAACATTTTTGTAAGTGTTTGTGGAGAAATATTTGTTCTTGAAAACCAGAGAATCTTTAACATTAAGCCCACAGCTTCCTTGTACTGGAAAATGGCATGATTTGATGACAAAATTTAGCCTTGAGAGAAGGTATTAATGCTTTCTGGTGATATCCAGAAGTGCCTATAAGTTTTTATAATAAAAACAGTGGAGTAGGGCTAGTTTTCTGCCTCTCTAGTGTAACTGTTTTGAAAAAGCTCATTACATGTTGCGGAAATTTTTTTTTGGAAAATAATCTTTTAATTTAATCCTCCCAAATTTTTTAAAAAATAAAGTCCTGAGGTAAAAGTGTTTAAAATTTTTCCTCTTCATAAAAATACCCTCACATTATGCAGAACATTCAATTGCCTTTAAATGGGCGTGAATGTACGTGTAAGTAATATGAAAATCCCAAAAGCCAGGTGCTGTAGAATGTTAATAGGAATGGAATAATTAACTTACATAGGAAACAAAGATGCATATAATAATGCTTTTTCTTTCAATTTCTCATCATATTGTCATTCAAAAAGACATTTATATAAATATGCAAAGACCTATGTGCACTCAGCTACTGTTTTAGCAATGTAGATAAACTAGCTGTTTCCAGGAAAAGGGAAAATTTTGCTTATTCGAATTTTGGATTTTGTCACCAAAGTTATCAGTGATAATTTCATGTTTTATGTTCTCATCTAGTTCTGTTGGATGAAAAAGTTATCCCCTCCAGCCCATTTCTCTCACAAAAAAAGACTACCCATTGATCTGCCAGCTGAATTCACCTGCCTCAGTCAAAAAAAGGAACAAGGTTACTGAAGAACCAGTAGCTGTACTGTCTAAAATAACAGATGTAATTTTTTCTGAAGTGGAAAAAAAGCATGAGCACCAGACTAGAGGCGGTTAATGTGGGAAGTGGGGTCCTGCCAGTAGTGCTGTTAACCCAACTGAGATTTTCTGACTTTGGCCCTAGAAGTCACCTGGAACTGAGTCTTTGGTGTGAGCACTGTGCTTAAATTACTGACTCTACCTTTCTCTAAGTGAGCAAGTGAAGCCAGAAAAATGTGCTGTCAAGGTAGAAAACCTGACGTAGGA
>WEIV01006325.1:46250-81210 GCA_013390005.1 Calyptomena viridis | reverse complement strand
GCAATAGGTGTAAAATTCGGAAGTGCCACATATTGTATAAATCAGGGAAGTAGATATAACTAAAACAAAAAAATTGTTCTTTCCCCATATCCAAAGAGTTAAATGATGCAGAAAAGGATTTTAGCTCTTCTGTCTTAGCTTACTAGATACCCATGCTGGAAATAAGATTTTTGAAAAAGCAAAAATTACATCACTGCATCTACTGTATGTTTCACCACACTGACTTTCCTTTTCTTTGGATGACAGTGTACTGAAATTTTAATTGTTTTGTTTGCCACAACAAGGAACTGGGTTAGAATTGCTTAGTTTAGTAGCAATGTGAAATATAAATAACTTCAAAGTACTGGTTTTGGAGTACTTTTGCAACCCAAAATTCATCTAATGTTGAGCTTTTAGATTCAAGCTTCTTGTAGCCTAGTTTCCCTAGGTGTGTTTGGTTGTGCGTTGTTTTTTTTTTCTTTTCACCCCTCTAACCCACTTGGACATGCTAAATCAGCCTGAACTCTGAGTCTGTCACATGCTATGTGAATACCTCAGTTTAACTTGACTTATTTACATCATAATTCCAGAATATCAATGCTTAAATTTTTGTTCTATTTCTCCTCCCTCCCTTTGCTCACTTCTTGAGAAATGATAAAATGGTAGAAATCCAAATAGGATATATTTTTCCTATCTGGGACACTGAAGACTACCTATTTAAAGATTGGAAAAGGGCCCACCTTGCTGCAAGAGGACCATGTTGTCCTGGGCAGTGAGAAGAGGCTTGCCCAAGATGATGCACAACAACCAAAGGACAGCCATGTCCCTACATTTCCAGTCCCATGACTTTCAATCCTCAGCATGAGACTTAAGTTGCAGGGTCCTCATGGCCTGCAGAAGATGAGGCTTAGCAAAGTTCAATTTGCTTTCATAGTAGTAGCCAACACTTCAAAACCTTCTGAGCCACACAGCCAAGCTGCATCGTAATCAGGAGGGAAAACACGACTGCTTAGCCCATCCATGTCATTTTTATCTCCACTATGCATTTCTATCCACTGTATAAGGATTTAAAAGATTCTAAAGCATTTCTTGTAATGTATTTTAGTACTGTCACTATCTTTGAAGGAAGACGTTTGTTTAGTTAAAAGATACAAATTTATTTGTAACAGATTACAGCTGCTGAATAGAAATATGAATGCTTAAATAGGTTTGAGATAAAAGCTTTTCTTATTTTAATCAAGTTTTACAACTATTTACAACTTCAGAGACTCAGTAGTAGTAGCATGTTCTCAAACAGCTGTTAATGTGATATTCAAAGATGTAACCACCCTTTCAAAACCAGTACAGGGGAAAAAATGCCCCCTTTTCACAATTTGGGCACATCCAATAAATGTAGCCAAACTTAACTGTGCATATCATCTAGCACACTGCAATCACTAATATAAATCTGACTTTTGTGGCAGTGAAAGAATAAGGAAGGAAAAACTGGACAATTTTATCTTACAAGAGTATTTTTAAAATTCTTAATGAAGTACACCAGAATCATCTTACTACTGGGGACTAACTCCATAATAAAAAAAAAATCAGCAATTTTGGCTGTAGTATTGAAATACTGCCAGAGAATTTTTAACACTCCCCATGCACTTAAAATAAAAATAGCTGACAAGTTATCAAACTGAGATTTAGTCAGAATTGGCCACTTTTGTATTGGTGAAACATCTGCCACAGAAAATGTATTTTGTGATGACTAGAATGACACTTTGTAAATGACTGGTATTGTGATCGTGTAGAGCATTAAGAATAGTATTATTGGTTGATGTAAGACTAACTTGCATTTTTAGCATCTAAAACCTAGATTACCTGTTCCCATGCACTAGAACCTTCTAGTATTTATTTAGTCTGAAAGAAGTGACTTAATTGCTTTTTATATTTGAGAAGGTAGCACTCCTGAGTCATGCTATATAGATCCTGAGTAATGCCCTAACAGAACCTGCCTCTCCCATGATTATCATGAAAGCCTAGGGAAATAGTTGGCACATGTTAACATATAATTATGTTAACTAAAACTGAAGTACACAGATAGTCCTTTAACAAAAGGAGTTTGTGTTTCAGTTCCCTAAAATATTCCTTACTCCCATTCCTCCATCCTTGTGACAGTGTCTGTGTTGGGGAAGGCAATTGGGGAAGGCAGGAGAAAGACCATTTTCATAGTTATAGTTTCAAAATTTTTGTTTACTAGTCAGAAGGACATTTAATACAAATGAAATTTAGGTGATATTCTTTGACATTGAGCAGCAATTACATGAGTAGAAGTTTGTTGC
Source organism: Calyptomena viridis (assembly GCA_013390005.1). NCBI lineage: Eukaryota > Metazoa > Chordata > Aves > Passeriformes > Eurylaimidae > Calyptomena > Calyptomena viridis. The sequence goes on along the minus strand of WEIV01006325.1, from coordinate 78,910 downwards.
ACTTTTTTCTCAGGCTGGTCAACTTGCCCCTTACTGCTCTACTTACCTGTTTGATTGATAAGTAACTTCATGGGATGCAAAATCCTTAGTGAGGGCAAGAACCATAAACTGAGAAGGATAACATGAAGAAGCATCTAGGAAAGTTATAAGGAATTAAGTAACTATCCTATGACATCCTAAAGTAGCACCAGACAAATCAAGTGCCTCAGATGCGTATGAATTCTGATCAATAATTAAAAACTCCTAAATTTAAAAGCATGTTCCATTTCTGTTGTTAGGATTAACTTTACAGGGCACAACTCCATTTGTAATACTGAATCTCACAGAGTTGTGAGGCACAACTTTCCATATTTGCCCAAAAGATCGTATTTATCTACTTATTTTCTGATTTTATTCCTTATTATAATCTATGCTTGCTTGTTATTAGCTTGGTCTCTCTAAGACACCATAAAAACAGGCCCTATTTTTATGATTTTCCACTCCTTTAGTGCAAAGTAGCATTTATCATCTTGTACCAAAACTCTCTATTCTGCCATTGATTGGCAGCACTGGTGTCGGAGGACTTCTCCCTTGTGTCACCCCCTTGAAGGCAGATCACAACAAATACATTTCTATACTAACTGATGCAGAGTACCCACCCAAAATCCCTGAGGGCAAACATGAGGAACTTACACTTTTTCCTGTCATTGGCATCTCTTCTTTGGTTACAAACTTAGTGTTTTCTCCTCATAATTGGTCTCAAATTTTTTTTTTTTTTGTGGTTGCATCATATTTGAACATACGCACGCTGTCTTTTTTCAGTTGTAATAAATTTCTGTAACTGAGATGAAAGAGCATCTAAACTTTTCTGAAGTCTTTAGTTGTAAAACATTCTCACTAAGCTTATATGCCCAGTCATCCACAAGACTCAGAGCCCTAACTGTGCACCCTGAACAGGGGTTGTAAGTATCTGAGTTCACCATGTTGGATGGAAAGAGTGAACTGGTTTTTAGCGGTGGTGATGAGCTCTAAAATCAAATACAGAGTACTCTTGGGGCATTTTTTTAGAGATTTTGCACAGATAGATTACTGATTTTATGTGACCAAGAAACAGGATGACTGTTTCCTAAAATACAGGTACTGCTGCCATTACAAAGGCATTGGGAACTTGTAAAGTTATCCAAGCTGTCAAAAATGAAAAATCCTGAGAATCTACTTGGACTTGTTCTGGTTTAACCCCAGACAGCAATTAAGTACCCTGCAGTTGAGATAAGAACAGTTTAATAATTGAAATAAAATTAATAATAACAACAATGATAATAACTGTAATGAAAAGGAAAAAGAGAGAAAGAGGAAAAAACTCCAAAAAATACATGTGATGCACAACACAATTGCTCACCACTCACTGACAGATGCCCAGCCTGTCCCCCAGGAGTGATGAGCATTTCCAGGGCAACTCCCCACAGTTTTTATACTGAGCCTGACAGTCTGTGATATGGAACATCCCTTTGGCCAGTTCAGATCAGCTGTCCTGGCCACACTTCCTCCCAGCTTCCTGTGCACCTCCTCACTGGCAGAGCATGGGAAACTGAAAAGTCCTTGATTTACAGCAAGTGCTACTTAGCAAAGACTAAAATATCAGAGTGTTATCAACATTGTTCTTATTCTAAATCCAATACACAGCACTGTACCAGCTGCTAGGAAGAAAATCTACCCTATCTGAGCCAAAACCAAAACAGGTCCACTTTGGCTTTCCAGAAATGGCCGACTGAGCCATTTAAAAGTTAAATAATATTTTCTGTAATTTAGAAGTAGAGGTAAATGTGAGCCATATGATAACTGTCCTGTGAGCTCACAAACAAGTCACTCAGATCTTTTGAATAAGATATCATGAAGTTTAGGTTGTCATCTTATAAAGTGAATGTTAATAGCAGCAGTTCTAGATGTGATTTCAGATTTTTGGTTTAAAATGGGTCTCCCAAAACCCCCAACAAAATGAAAACATTTGTGGTCTATATAAGCAAAAACAATCCAAGAAATTGAAGCTGATTAAGAATTTGATGTTTTGATTTGGGTAAGTATCAGGCTCTTTACAGCTAAGTAATTCTGTTATTTTTGAGGCACCTCTCTATGTAAATTTGGGTCGTGGTTTGCCTTTGCTGATCCTGAGGTGATACGATAGCTCTACATTTTTACATAGTCAATGAAGCTGTGAGCCATAAGGCCAAACATCAACTGAACATAAATCAGTAAATCCAAGCAAAGAACTGTAGCAAAACATATTAGCACAGGAAATAGTTACTCCACTCAGCACAGGAAAAAACCTCAGCTGAAGAACATGACAACACTTTATGATCTTAGAAAAATGTACCCATTTGGACAGAGAACTTAGAAAGCTATTTGAATTGGAGTAAATGTAACTTACAAAAAACACTTGTGTGAATTATTGGTTAAATTTTGGTCTCTAAAGCTGCATTTTCAGCCCCATGATTCTTGATAATTTAACATTTACCTTTTTGGGTTGACACAACAAAAAAATTATTGTTCTACTTAGAGCTAAGAGTTTGTATATGGTGCAAAAGCTTGCCTTCCTGATAATGGTTTCTTGCAAATTTCCAAAATAAATACAAAATGGATTTTTTGACTCATCCGTTTTATTGAGAAATACAGTGTGCAGTCTAAATTGAGTAAATGAATGTTCTGTTGCAAACAATCTACATTCTGTAGAGGGGAATATCAGACTATATCCAAAAGACGGAAAATGCAGATTTGTTAATTTAGCTGAAATCAGGCACTTATTTTAGAATAAGCAAATTGGAAATGCTTCATATCTTGTTCTCTATTATGCAGTTCTTTGTTTGAAAAAAGAAAATCAACTTTTTTATCATCTATTGTAGTAAAAGAATCTTTGATTCAATAATATTGGAAAGAACACCAATGCAGACAACAGACAAGTGATTCAAAACAGATGTGAAATTCCCTCTGTGTAGAAAATTATAGGCACTGGTGATGACATTAGATGCATATGACTAATCACAGTTAATGCTTGCTGTTGCCAATTAGCTTTATTAGCACAAGCAATTTGAGCACAGCATGACATTACTTTAATTACTGTAAGCAGCTTGTTCATTTATTGAGTAGCATGCATTTAGAAAAGGGTTATTCTATCTGCAAATTAATCACAACCCTCTTTATCATTAGAAATTCAGGAACACTGAGGAAAAAAAGACTACCATGCAAACAGAAAAATGGCTGATGAAAGTCTGGCAGTAATTTTAGTATTTTACTACTATTTTATTTTTTTATAAAAAGACAAAAGCTATTGTATGATTTCTGTCTGAAAGCTGGACAGGAGTGAGACAAAATTACTACCATTAGAGTTAAGGCAAGACCATTAGGTGGTAGCAATGCAAAAAAAATCTTGTGAAAGTGTAGAGCAAAAATAAGGCTAAAGGTATCTAGGAAACAAAAAAAAAACCCCAACTATACAACAACCCAGACTCCAAGCTGCAAAAGAAACTTTTTTTCTGCTTTTTATATCATATGAATATAGGTATGTTGATCTGTGACATAGGTAAAAAATTGCATATCAGAATACAGTCTTCAAAGGATGGAATATGCACAATTTCATTAGGAAAATACAAAAAGAGTCATCATGGAATTACGTTACTCAAAATCACTATAGCAAATGAAACAGAGCTGCACTAAGAGCTGATTGCATTTGCCCCACCACACTGGCTCACAAAACTATTGCAGAAATGAAAATCATGTTGATGTTTTGGAAACAGGAATTCAAAATTAGATTTTTTTCCCTTTGTAGGTTCTCCTAAGACTTTATATTAAATTTACAGTTCTTAATTTGAAACAATATAGATTCAAGAGACAAAACTTACCTCTCCTATATTTTATGTCTGTAGATATTTTGAGCTTGAATTGGGAATCATATTCTCCATGTTTAATAATAATTATTTGCAATTTTTCTTTTAAGCCTTCTGTTGCAAATCTTGTTTTGGACAAGATTTTCAATATTCAAAGCTGAATTTTGAGAGGTTTTAAAGAGAGTCCTTAGCAGCTGTTGACTTCTGCGCTGTTGTTATTCTTCTCTTCTGTTCATCAACAGTTCTTGTAGAAGCAGTACTGCTAGAGGAAGTAACAAGTCTGTGGCTTGTGCTATATGAGCTTCTATGGCACAGCCACGTCACCTAATCAGCTGTGGACTCTGCTATATGAAGGCTGCTAGTGAATTCCTGCTGTGTGATGAAAAAAGAGTGAGTTAGTACAAGCCAGCAAGGCTAATAAGCTGGCTTGCCTTTGGTGGCATAACCAGGTAAGGCTAGTGAGACACTGCAAAGTATTGCACTGAGATGTGGAAGTGTCAGTCTGTGTGGAGCTTAGAGCTCCATCTGATCTAGTGGAAGATGTCCATGACCATGGTAGCAGGATTGGTGCAAGGTGTTCATTGAAGGTCCCTTCCAAACTAAACCATTCTGTGATTCTGTGAGTCAAAGTTTCATCTTGCAGCGATGTGGAGGAACTCCTTGGGACCCACTGTCTCCTTTTGCATGTAAGCTGCTTCCAGAAGTCTTCTTTTCCTCAAGGTGAAACATGTACCTTGCAGGCCTCTAAATAACTGTAATGCTAAATTATTTTAGTAGGCCAATGGTTTTAGGATCTACGGAGGGATCTGGATAGGTTGGACTGATGGGCTGAGGCCAATGAGTTTCAACAAGGCTCAGTGCCAGGTCCTGCACTTGGGTTACAACAACCCCAGGCAGTGCTACAGGCTTGGGGCAGAGTTGCTGGAGAGCTTCCTGGTGGAAAAGGCCCTGGGGGTGCTGGTAAACAGCTGCTGAATATGAGCCAGCAGTGTGCCCAGGTGGCCAAGAAGGCAAATGGCATCCAGGCTTGAATCAGAAATAGTGTGGCCAGCAGGACCAGGGCAGTGATCATCCCTCTGTACTCAGCATTGGTGAGGCCACACCCTGAATTATGTGTTCAGTTTTGGGTCCTTCACTATGAGAAAGTCATTAAGGTGCTGAAGCATGTCCAGAAAAGGGCAATGGAGCTGGTGAAGGGTCTGAAGTACAAGTCCTCTGTTGAGCAACTGAGGGACTTGGGGTTGTTCAGCCTGGAGAAAAGAAGGCTCAGCGAGGACCTTATCGATCTCTACAACTGAGACAACTCCTGAAAGGAGGTTGTAGTGAGGTGGGAGTCAGTCTCTTCTCCCAGGTAACAAGTGACAGGATAAGAGGAAATGGCTTCAAGTTGTGCCAGGGTAGGTTTAGATTGGATATTAGGAAAAGTGTCTTCACTGATAGGATAGTCAGGCATTGTAACAGACTGTTCGGGGAAGTGCTGAAATCACCATTTCTGGAAGTGTTCAAAAAATGTGTGAATGTGTCACTTGGTTTTGCAGGGAACATGGAAATGCTAGGTTAATTCCTGGACTGTGTGATCTTGGAACTCTTTTCCAAACTCAGTGATTCTATGATTCTAAGCACAATGTTGCAAGAAGCAAGATTGGGTGACTTTTGCTTTGGTCTGGGAGTTATGTTTCCATGGATGGTGTTTCCACCACTTCCCTGGGCAGCTGTGGGTAAAATACTGAAAAAAAAATTCAGCAAGACGGGACAAACTGTCTGCACACCTTAGGAGCAGAAACACTGAAGGAGTTTGGGGTACCACTCCAAGGGTGGTAAAACAAAGAATGGAGCAGCACTAAGGTGTTGTAGTCACAGGCTGTTGAAAACAATGCAGCTAATGGGAACTAAGGCAAAAGAACGGTCCAGATGGTAACAAAAAGCTGAATTTTGCTTCATTAACTGAAAAATACATATATTTTCCATGTCTTTATATATGCTAATAACTAAAATCACTCTAACACCACCTAAACACGACATGACATCAACTGTAACTTTCCCTTTTCCCTCCCTCAAAGAAAATATATAAACATAGCATGGGGGGGGAGGAAATTCAGGGCAGATTCCACTTTTGTATCCTGGGACAATTGATAAGTTGTACCTATCTCCTCCCCTCACAGGGATGCCTGTTGGGTAAGACTTGAACACTCAGCTACATTGAGTGCTTCTTTGTGGAATTTAGAGTGCTGGTATGTGTTGTTACTGTACTTTTAGAATATAATCATCTTGCAATGTAGTGTATTTATATTATTCATATTTTAAGTATTCATGCACGCTTCCATGGGCAGTATATTTATCATTGACAATCCAGTAAGAACCTGCATCTCTGTGGCTCAATAAACTGCACGGGGAACTGAATCCCTTCCTGATTTGTCTTCTTAAAAATCTCTGCAAGAGGGGAAAGTGAGGAAGAATGGGAGATTGTTATGATGGATTTCCTTCCAAAGTAATATTTAGGGGAGGAACAGTAATCTTATGTTTTTGCTTAAATTTGACTGTAACAGTTTTAAATTACATGAATTATAAATGCTCGATGAGTGTTACAAGGTAAAACAGCTTGGAGATGTTTCCTAAATAAGATTGAATACACGTTGATGGTTTGGACTTCTTTAGTCTAATCCCAATTAAATATGGAACCACAAAGAAAAAGCATCACAAATTTAAAAAGACATACTATTACATGCAAATGGATGCAAAGAGGCTATTTAGAATTCACAGGTAATCAAATAATATATTAAGGTATCCAAATACAGAGTTAAAACCCTAAATTTAGGGATCTGTTTTTTTAAATACTGCTTAATAAGGAAATCTGGAGTTTAACCCTTCCCCATATTGCATTTGTTGTAAAGGTAATGCTTATTTAAAAAGAACTGATGTATGACTGGGACAAGAGTTCTACACCCTACACCCTTACACAGTGTTAATACATTCTTAAGCCAAGTCCTGCTCAATTCCCTGAAGCTTTATGAACCATTTCATTGGCAGGGTGGGGTTGCCCAGTGGAGAGGGAGAGGTTCAGAACAAATGAAAGGGAAAGAAAAGGGCAAAGGGTGAGAACTTTTTCAGCAAAATTCAATATGGTGAATAATCCAATGTATCAGACTGAGCAATAAAACAGTATCTAGAAAACAGAATGATAAGGATATGTGGAAGTGCACACAAACAAATGTAATTCACATTGCTTACAGTGGGCTTATTTTGCAGATGAGAGGACTAATTTGCTATTTAATGTTTTCTGAATATTCTATGAACTTTAAAATTTTGTTTTAAAAATGCTGTCTTGAGAAAAGATGAGTCTCCTTCTTAACAGCCCAGGATGACTCACAAGCCTTCATGGTTGACAGCGATTGCATTTTAAAGGTTTTAGTTTACAAAAGTCTAATAAAAAATATTTTAGACCACTCTCAATATTGAAATGTCTTTCAAAGCATTAAAATTTCCCTAAATATCACATACATTTTTCAAATAGGAGTTAATGCAGGAATAAAATGGTAATAAAATAAGCAAGCTAACCATAAATATACACAAAATGAATAAATTTCATTTATTTAATCTATGAATGTCATTTTCTAACTGTAGGCCATACAATGAAAACTGACAGAAAAATGTGATGCTCTTTAAAGAGCAAGAGCTATGTGGTGACAGAAATCAGGGAAAAGAAAATGATACAGCTATTTCTAATATATGGGGTTCATGTGAATAAAAACAGGACTGCCACTTCAAAGGGTAAGTTTTTTCTTAGTCTTCAAAACCTGCAGTAAATACTGGTATGCACATATTTTCTATAGGACCTTTACAATAAAAGAAACTAGCTCTAATATGTATTGTGATCTTTTATGCACAATCTTCCAGCTTTTTTTTTTTTAATTTTCTGACTTTTTCTTACTTGGATTACAAGTGAAAAAGGAAAACATCACATATTAATAAGTACAGTTTGAAATTTGGAACCACATTCATGAATGGAAACAATTCAATGAAACCTTAGGACAACATAAAATGATGTTTTTCAGCTTCATCATTAGCTGGGTTTTTTTTGTTAACAAGCTAATTTCCTTTGTGTTGAATTCTATAACAGAAAAAGGACTTAATCAACAGTAATATTCTTCAGGATCACTTTGTAAAGGTATTCCTTATTGTTGCATATGAAGTTCACTTGCATTGTAAATGAATAAAGTAAGGAAAGCACGATCACACATAGTGTCATAGCAAAGATATACATGCCACTTAACAGATGGGATATTGATCATGCTTCCATTCTGTTCCTCCTCTTGAAATGTTTATTTTTCCCAGTGGAAACCTGGAGTAACCTTACTCATAACTAAGGCATCCTGGTTTATCTGAGGGAAGCAGAGGAAGAGTGGGTGTCTCATTTTTATTTGCAGCAAGGTCAAAGGAAGTTCTCCAGTAGATTCAGGAGATGTCTGTTGCTAAATAAGGTGGTGAAACCATTTGTGTTGTTTCCCCACAGCACACAATGGAATCTTCCAACCACTTATGCCTCCAGGTTTAGCTCTTAAAGGATTTCGGCAAGTCCTTATCAGCTGTTTGCCAGTGGGACTCTAGACACTGCTTAATATTGAAATACATTGAACTTGTATTGAAGTTGATACTGCTATCCTGGCTGGGTCCTCTCCCTGCTTCTTGTAGACCCCCATGGGAAATAGAGAAAGCCTTGGTACTGTTCAGCAATAGCTGAAACATTGGTCTGTTGCCAACCACATGAGCTGCCATGAAAGAAATGAAATCTATCCCAGACAAAACCAGTACACCCATACAGGTGAAAACAAGTCAGAGTGGACATCTGAGAGCTGATGGAGCACCAACGTCCTCCTCTTATGAACAAGTATTGTATTCTCATTTTCCATAAAGCAACTAGATTTGGTATGTTGTTTTGACCACTGGGTAAGCAACTAATTTTCCATGTCCATGGTGTAATTTAGATGTGTATTTCTTTAGCCTAGAGAGATGTTTGCAAGTAAAAAGCCAACTTTTCCCTTCTTATCCCTCCCCAATCCACCTTTCCTCAGCTACTTGTTGCTCCTATTTCAAAATACCAGACAAGCTTTAAAATCCTCAGTAATTTAAAACCTCCTGTTGGGAAAACACTTTACTTGCCACAGAATATCATAATGCAACTGCGATGTCTGTCAAAATACGTAGTTTTTCAATATTGTATTAGGGCTTGGATTGTGAAACACTTCTTTTTAACCTTCAGTAGAATCTGTGTTTACAAAGTTTCAAGGACTAGAAAATGCCATTATGGTCAGCAAATGGAAGAAGGAAATGCAAGGGTCTATTTTATGCATGTGTGCATATCTTTACCCAATAGTAGAGGCAAAGTTTTAGACCACCCATAGTATTTCATGTATTTGTTGACATCTGGATCATGCCAGATTCTGCAGCTACTGATATTAATTCTTTTTGCAAAGATATTAATGATACCCAGGACATACAGAGAAAAACCATTTGGAAACAGAATAAGCATAATTATTTCTATTTTTATCATGCTAGCAAAGTCTACATTGATACAAGTGTTTTTTACAGAAACCTTTATGAAATTTCAATAGATACATAATGAAAACCAGGCATAGGTATTTTCCCAGTTTACAGTACTTCTTGATTTTTTTTCAGTCTATTCAAAGCTTATTTGATAAATATTATTCAATTATACAAGAAAACTAGTAAGCTACCTGTCTGACAGGCATACTTCTGATTTTTTTTCTGGTTTATTTAATTTGGTTTATTCAGTTATTTAGGGAAAATGGAGCCTGTAAATTTTCAGTAATAATTGAACTGCTGTGATGAAAGAAGGAAAGAAATAAAGAAAGAATAAACACAGAGAAGTTTCTAACCATTGAATTAATATGAAGAAAAACTATCCATTTTCTTTACCTCAGCATTTGTACATTTAGAGAATTAAATTTTCAGGTGAAATATGAACTTTTTCTTTCTTCTGTGAAAAGAGAAGTAGTACAATCTTACAGTGAAGACTGGCTTATAAAATCAGGCATCTGTTACAGAAGTTCTGAAAAACAAACCCTTACTTTAGTAAAAAATTTGAATCTATTTTCAGGCATACTTCTGACATATGGGCAAGTGTAATTTTATTTTTTTTTAATAAAGAGACACTCACACCATCTACTGTTATAATCTAAAATGCTTAATACAAATTATGAGCTTGCTCATATTTTTCAGCAGGGAGCATGAGAGAGAAATTACTGACAATTATTCAGAATCACTTTCTTGAGACCCCACTGGTTCCTAATTTAGATACTTATACACCTGAAGTTAGATGATGTGAAACTTAGTTCCTGAAAAATGCAATGTTAGGTTCTGAATACAACCATCAAGACATGAGCAATGATGTCTTCTTGAAACTATAAATAGCTTGAAATAGTAGTTCCAAAAGAGATATGAAGCAGTCTGATTTTAGTTTTATTACAAATTAATATAATATTGTAGACCAAGATAGTAATCATTTTACTCTGACTAACAGCATACAGAAAGGATCCAGTAGGGGTGACTTGGAAAGTATTAATTTCGATATTTTTTCCTGTTTACATGTATATGCAGAATAAATTAACAATGAACTGCCGGTTCAAATTCTGTGAAAACATGAATCCCAAAACCTTCTGGTGGCCTTCTTATACTGATAATAAAGTCATGAAAGTTGATAAAAATATGCCTATAGAATAGTACTTCTGAACTTCTAAAATCATGCTGAAGTGTTCAACCAAGTAATGATTTTCTCTACTCGACAGATAAAGAAATATTTCTTTCCCCCATGTAAAACCAAAAACATCCCCAAGTAACTCCTAGAAAACACAGAATGAAGATAAGAAACAGAAATAAGGTAGCACATTTCTCTGGTAAATGTTGCACACTTATTCCCTTTTGTCCAGAGAACAGACAGAATTAAATGGGTGTGGATGGGGAAAATATAAACAACAAAACACAGGTAAGGTAGAAGACAGGGGACTATGTCAAACTTATCTGCCCATGAATGTCCCTTTTTAAGCTTTCTTATTCTTCTTTCAGAACTACAAAGATGTGAGAGGAAGCAGATCCTATACCAAAAAATGAAACTTACCAGAAACAAAGTTTGGAGAACGTGGTGTTCGCTTTTGCTGACGTATTTGGATTTACTTGGTGCTACATAATAGAAGTGTGTGATAATTCCAAAGATGGCAATCCAAAAGACCTAATGAGATACTGCATTTATTTTTTTGCTTGAAGAGTTTGCAGCTATTTGCTGGTACTTGATAGAAACTGCAACCTTTCATTCAAGCAAAGGGATATTCTTCTTCTGGAAGATCAAGCCCTTTAAGTAATATCTGATAAGATTGTATATAGCAAACATATCTTCTCCTCAAATAAAAGTGGGAAGAAGTAATCAATTGGAAGCCTGCAAATTCATGTTTGGCTACCAGGAATAACAGATAGTTGTGAAAATGGCATTGAATCAAGATCCTCATATAACATAGCAATGTTCATCCACTAGGATTAAGCTCTAATACTGCTCCAATATCTGAGAATTTTTCCTCTTTATAAATACTGTAGAACACAGAGCATACAGTTTCTGTGCACAAAAGGCCAGGTAACTCTGCATGCAGCTATCTTCAGCCTCTCAGTGATCAAATATTGCACCAGATCCCATCCACATGTAGGATATCCCATGCTTTGGCTTTTGGGAGGACAGGTAGAACAAAATCTTCCCTTAGTTTTCTTACAAACCAGGCTTTTAAGTGTTATATTTTTTTTTTTAGCCTAACTTCTTTTCTCGTACTGAGGAGACTCCAAATTGTTTTTTATTGGAGTGTTTTGGAAGCAGTTCCCCGGAGATAATGGATTTTGGTTTTGCCCTATACATGTGGATATTTTAATGGCTGCCAAACAATGCGCTTCCATTCTATTTAACTCATGTGTCTTAGTGCTATCATAAAATAAGAGTCTTTCAGTCTTTTTTTTTCTGTATCGTGTATGAGAGGCTACTGGTAGAGGTAATAGTCCTCAAAACTTTGAATGCTGCCAGTAGTTCCTCTCCTTTTTACGTTTATTGAAAGAAAACATAAGGATTTTTCGGGTTTTACTTACATAACAAGAGGATTAATAAAAAAACCTGGAGAAAAATACCTTGATGAAAATCAACCCTCACTTAGAATATGCATATTCTATATATGGGTGTGTATGATAATAGTATTTCCAACTTCAGTCATCTTGCTAGCAATGCCATTAATGCCTATATGAGTAAGTATCAAGTCTGAGGTCTCACTGAGCTCTGGCAACCTTTCTGTGACATCTCAGATTGCAATTCCTGGTAAATAGCACAACCTACTGAACAGGTCAGAATGTTATATGGATGCATCTTCTTAGAAAGAATTTGACAACCAGCTTGTTTTTGTCTTTCTTTTTGAGTTCTCCTGTGAAAATTGGAGCCTGTTCTTTTTCTTTGCCAGGATGCTGTACTGGTTATTGGTGGGCAGCAAGTTAGTTGGCACAAAGTGAGTGAGTGCAGTGCTCCCTTCCCTGGGAAGTACTTAAGTCATTCTTTGTGAAGTCACAGCCTTCCCTGTCTGCTGTTCCCTTCATGGCCCTTGGAAGTGGCCTTCATGGCCTGCTGGTGGATCCATCACACAGCATTTGGTGTGCATTTACAGTCTATTTGACAGGCCATGACAAATAAGGACTACTGGTTCACTTTCCATCCAATTTCCAGACTAGACTTAAAGCCCTGTATGAATATAGGATTTCAGGCCAAAGAAGATGGGAATCAAAACCTAATTGGTGCTCCGTAAAAAGAAATCTTTTAATGTCAGCTGCATGCTAGAAGTTCTGCTCAGAATTTCTGCTAGAAAAGAACAAGAATTTCTACTTAATATACCACAATGATATTGACTTGCATACCTAAGTGAAAGGTTTTCTACAACGTGCTTTCCAAAGTAGCATGCTGGAAATAGGTAGCTTAAGCAGCTATTATGTACAAGCATTTTCCAAATTGTTTTGTTATCATCTCTATTCTGGCATGAATTCTTCCTGATCTGAGCACTTTTAGAGTTTTTGTGACTGTTTTAATCCAGTCTTGTTTCCTCATCAGGAACAACATCAGGATAATAACAGTGCAATAAAGAACAAAATGCTTTGAGTGTGCCACCTGAAAAGTATGACTGCCTGCTAGAAGTATCTAACATTTCATTGCCCCTTTCAGAAACCAAAAAGCTCTGCTGCTTGGCTTATCTACAGCTCCAGAACTAACAAAGACATCAGAGTTCAGATGTTAATGCATTTTAAGTTATCTTTTCAGATGAGAACTGAATGATTAATGCTTCCAACAACTGATCTCTAAGGAACAACCTTGCAATAGCCCAGCAGGTTGAATTTTTTACTATAAACAGAGCTTGTCTTCCTGAGTCTTGAATACAACAGGTAATTTCTATGCCTTCCAAATGATGGTTAGTAACAATTCTTTTACAGACCATTTCCCTCTTTCTTATATGTAAAAATAATTGTTATTTTGCAGTAAGGAGAGAGGAGCTGAGAAACTGGACTCAAAACGCCAATGGAAACCAAGTCCTCAACACCATTCTACCTCTTTGCTTGTTTCTAGTCACAGAAATGTGTTCATGTTTTAACTTCTTCCTCTGGAAGAGGAGGGTGCAGTACTGCTGCCTCCTCCATTCTTATTTTGTGAATGACAGAATTTATTTAACAATTTGACAAGTGTTATGCCAAATATTTCAAAATATTTTTGTTGAAATTATCCACTATTAAGGCAAAATCCATAACTTTTTTACTATGTTTTATGCACATGGTATGTGAGTTTGGAAGACATATTTTAGTAGATTGCTATTGTATTTTGACTCATTTATCTGTATTAGAATTAGTTCTTACAAACTTTATTTGCGACACAGGAAAGAGTGCACTGTGTTCCTAAAGCACTTTTTAACAGAATTACCTATATATTTGGGAATTTAAATAATCATAAAATCAGAAGATATTCCCTTGAATATACACAATAATGTATTCAACAATCTGGACAAACAGTCTGCCTTCTGATGACTGAACTTGCACATTGCTGTGACAAATTCCAGAAATTGTTTCTCTTCCTCTATTAAAGCAGTATTTTTTCTGTTCTTATTATTTAAACAATTTTAATAAGAACTCTCTAAAGACTGGGTCACTGAGAGTAATATATCTGGGGAGAAATATTTTTAAAGAACTATAGTGAACTGTACCACTTATTAAAACACACATACTGAGACTAAAGGTCAAAGAAGTTGTGCCTTCTAATAAATATAGTCCTTCATAACTCTCACTGAACACCCTTTTTTGAGGGCTTTTTTTCATTGTCTAATAAGAGGAGAGCCAGGAGAGAAAATCTAGCCATTTTAAACATAGAAATGGAGTTTAATCCATCTAATTACTGTTATAAACTTTTGAGGCTATTGCAGTTAACCAAAAGTTTAATTTTATTATCTTCCTGTATACAAAAACAAACAAAAAAGCCTCAACAAACAAAAAAACCCAACAACCCCTCCCTGCTGTCAGAATTTTCTGAGCAATGTGTCGAGAAGAATCTCACTCTGAGAGGACATTTATCTCTGCTTTTTTACTCCTTCATGAAACTCAGATACTTACAGAAGTCACCTGTATAACCCATCTGACCAAAACAATCAGAAGAATAGTTAACAAAGTGGAGTGAAAAACAAAAGTCTAGAGAAACAGAGGGTGTATGGAAAAAGTTGCACAATGTGCCAACCTATATATTACGTGATCTTGAACAGAATAAACCATAAAATTTAGAAAATAAAAGGAGACTGGGAGGTTTTTCGTAATATATGCAATATCAATACTTTTCTACAACCTGAAAAGGAAGTCTATCTTTATTTTCATGCAAGTTCATTAGGAAAATGTAGGAAATGTACTGACACAAATCCATGCCTGGCATGGTCTTTATAAAAGGATTGCCCTGAAACGTGAGGTTCAATTAACCATTCTAAATGTCCCTGATCCAAAGCAGGGCCTGAGTGCTTTGTGTATAATATACACATGTAATTTTAATCTTTTATTGCTCAGGTACAGTAAATTCCCAAGTTTCTGTGATTATCAAACTGGGTTGCTCTGTTAGGAAAACTTTGCTGTCTGACCATCCAGGAGCCACTGTCAGCCACACTCCCACCACCCCACACTTTCACTGCTGGGACTGAAGCCCCTTCACATCGGGCAGCTCCAGTGACCTGACAGGTGCCCCCCTGACTCCCTGCACACCCCACACTCCCACAGCCAGACAATGTTTCCCTCACTGGCTCAGCCCTGGGTTTCCCACAGCAGAGTCACAGATATCTGGGTCCTTTAAGTAATTTAATCGTGGTGCAGTAACACAGAAACAGATCGAGCTGGTGCCTCCCCCTGACAAAAGAATCCCTGGGATTTTGCACCCTCTCAGTCTGTGCTTCTGATAATCTGGGGTTTTCCTACTGAGTTACGCAGCTATTAATAGTTTTCAGGAAAGGACAAAGTAGCTTTTCTTTCTGTTTCTTGTGTGTCTCTGAATTATCCACACTATTAGCTGGTTTGATAACTTGGCTGATAATGTTAAAGGTTGAGTAAATATTCACTGTATACATGACTGGATCAGTAGGACTTAATTTCTCTTTGTAACTGACAGCAGAGACCACCCTTCCCAAAGAAGATAATGGGGTTACCTTTGTTAAAAGAAACGCTTAAAAAAACTTGAGTCGGTTTCTTTGGATTTTTCTTCTAGTGATGCATGGATTGAAGGTAAGAAAACAATATTTCTGAGAGGATAAACAACATAGGGAATCTCTTAGTCTTAAACTGTTAGGTGGATTAGTGTTGTAAGTATAAGAGACTGTCAATATTCTGTGTTGAAGAGAAGGATAGATGGACTCTAGTGAAGAAAGGTTTAGAAAAGAAATTAGGGAAAAATCAGAAACATAATTTCATCCCATTAAACGTATCATTAACAAGGGTTTAAGCTATGTCTTCTGCAATTTTATTAGTGATGATAAGCAAACAAAAAAATATTCTAAGTTGCTAATAAAGATAATTGAGCTGCACATGAAGCAGTGAAACTTCTGGTAAAACATGACCACTGTCTGTAAACAGATAGCTCTTAATAGTGCCTCACTTTTGGTGACCTGTTAAATTTTTACTTTGTATTACACTGAGAAAAAAAAATTGCTAACTTTCAAATGAACTGAAGTACTCAGGAGTTTAATCAAAGGACTTCTTACCATCTAAATTTGAGTCCCAGTTAAGACCAAACAAACCACTGGTTATTGTTTCTCCAACATCTTGATTAAACAAAAATTATTATTTTTTTATATTTGTCTTGGGAAAATAGGAGTTTAATGAAGGCTATGTACTCTGTTTCATACAAACTGTGAGTCACAGAAAATACCAGCAGCACAAGTTCCAACAGAGCAAATTCCACCTAGATAAAAGAGAAAAAAAACCACCTTGAAGCCAGTCAAACATTGGAGCAGAGCACAGCAGAGATGGAGGAATATACTCAGCTCTGGAGATATTCAGATCTCAGCTGGTTAAGGAGCCATATCTGGGTATGTTACTAGCAGAAGACTAAACTACAGGACCTCTAGAAGACTTTTCTAATTTAGTTACTGTATGAGTCTATGAAATAAGAAAAAAAAAGAGCAATTCAGCCATTATTAAAGGTAATGAAACATGTTCTACTACACATTATGCCTTATGATTGATGGCATGCTTTGTCTAAAGGTATTTTTTCCACATTTTTTTTACACATTCACTGAACCTGTTCTCTAGAGAAGCCTCCATGTAAGTCCTCTACCATTATAACTCTTATGACATTCTTTCTCTAACCATACAGTTAGAAAGTTTTTCCTAATAACTAACCTCAGTATTTTTTTCTAGCAGGTTAATCCAGCACTACTTTCTTCTTACACTCATTAGGCATTGATAAAAATTGATCACTGGTTTCTAACTTTTTTTTAATTGTTTGAAAGTTCGTCATAATGACTGGAATGATCTGCCATTAATTTAGGTCTCTACAGGTGAGCTACAGGTCAAAGCTTCAATAACAGTCAATGGATAGTGAGCCAAAAGAGTCACTAGTAGTGCTAATCAACTAACAACATTTAGATACCTAAATCAGTTTAACTGGAGTCACTCTTGACCCTATTGATTCCCTCTCCACTGGCCATAATGGGAGTTTGCTGTCTTACGTGTAATTTCCTCAAGCTAAGAAGACTAATCCCATTCCATGTGTCTCTCTTAATTCTTCATTCTCAAGTTTTTCTTGGAATGGGAGTGATTACCTCAACTCTTCATTTATTTTCTGTACTAAGGAAACTTTAGGGCTGAGGGGCACTGCCAAGAAACTGAAGAGAGTTTTATAGTAAGTAACCCCCCAACAGAGACATGCACATCAGCTACAGAAAATTTTGTTCTCTACCTGCCTTGATTTACTTCTATTTTTCTGGGGCTCTTTAGTGATTGTGGAAAATTTTTTTTCATTTACCTATTTTTAAAGCTTAAACTTCTGCAGACTGTATGAGCCCTCCCTACATTTTTATTTGTTGTTTTGGCTTGCCAAGAAAATGTTAGCTTTCTCTTACTGCCCTTCAATATACATAAACTGTAAACTCACATTGGCTAAATCCTGTTCTATATTAAAAGTATGACCTCTGTCTGTAGCTAAGAGAAAAAATAGGCACCTACAGTGCAAAAGTCTGCACGCAAACAGCATGTAAATTTTTTTCTTTTAATTGAATTAATAAACTTCCCTTTTTCAGCAATACACCACCATTGCACAGACATCTTATTTAACCTATCTTTTGTGTGACATCATCGACATTTTTAATTCCAGTCAAGGAAGACTATAAGGCCCTTGTGGGGCAAGTGAAAAGTATTGGCACCCAAGTTATTTTTTTCTCCATTTTGCCTGTTAGTGGAAAGGGGGCAGCCAAAAATAGACATAGGCAAAACAGCTTCTGGCTTTGTGGCTGATGCTGTTGTGAGGGTTTTAGCTTTTGTGACAACAAAGACAACGTTTTTTGATGACTATAGCCTGTTTGAGAGGGATGGGATCCACGTGTCTAGGAGAGGCAAGGGAATCTTTGGCAGAGACTCGTCAACTCAGTGAGCAGGCTTTAAATGGAAGGATTTGGAGGGCAAGGTCCAAAGTGGCAGTGCCACATCACATCCAACTGGGGAGTAAGCCAGGCCAATCAGAGCAGTGACAAATGCTCCTTGTCTGCATCCCAGCATGAGATCTGGAAGGCAAATCACCTCAAGGGTGTCTATGGCTGTGGTGGATCCTCTTGCACCACCATCCTGGGAAACCTGCAGGATCAATTACCTCTCTGAAATACCTGTACACCAACACACACAGCACGGGGAATAAACAGGCAGAATTAGAGGTCTGTGTGCACGATCTCACTGCAGTTACAGAGACATTGTAGGATAGCTCACGTGGCTGGAATGCTGTCATGGATGGCTACATCCTTTTTAGGAAAGACAGGCCAGCAAGGTGAGGTGGTGGAGCTCCTCTTTATGTGAAAGAGAACTGGGGTGTATCAAGCTCTGTCTAGGGGTGGGTGAAGAGCAAGTTGAGAGCTTATGGGTAAGAATTCAGGGTCAGGCTAACACGGGTGACACTGCTGTGGGTGTTTGCTACTGGCCACTCCATCAGGAGAAGTCAATGAGGACTTCTACAATGAGCTGGAAGGAGCTTCACAGTCACAGGCCCTGGTTTTCATAGGGGACTTAAAATCACCCCAATCTCTGCTGGAAAGACAACACTGCTGGGCACCGATGATAATGTGTTGACACAAATGTGGAGTAGTCAGTGAGGAGAGGTGTGCTGCTGGACCTTGTACTGATAAACAAGGAAGGACTGGTTGGGGAAACTTAGAATCATGAAATCATAAAATCACCAAGATTGTAAAAGACCTCCAAGACCACCAAGACCAATAATTAACTATGTGAATGTTGGGGGTAGTGACCATGAGAAGATGAAGTACAGAATCCTGTGTGCAGGAAGCTGGGCAATGAACAGGATTGCAACTCTTGAGTTCAGGAATGCTAACTTTGGTCTCCTAAAGGACCTACTTGGAGGTATGGGGGTCCAAGAGAGCTGGTTAATACTTAAGCATCACTTCCTCCCAGATGAAGATTAGTGCATCCCTATGAGTAAGAAATCAAGCAAAGGAGGCAGGAGACCTGCATGGATGAGTAGGGAGTTTCTGGCAAAATTCAAAAGGAAGAAAAAAGTTTACAGAATGTGGAAAAAGAGACAGGCTATTTGGGAAGAATATGAGAGTATTGTCAGAATATGCAGAGGTGTGATGAGGAAGGCTAAGATCCACTTGGAATTAAATCTGGTAGGGGATGTCATGGACAAGAAGAGCTTTTTCACCAAATTTTCCCTAACCTGTTTTCAAATTACACAGTGAGCCTGTAAGATGGAATGGGTTATTTCTTATCAAAGCAGAAAAAGAATAATTGGGTGCATTTATAGGAGGATAACGAAGGCTGTGTAGTATCATCCTGCTAATTCTATTTTGTGCTTTAATGAAATAAACCCAGTAACAACCAAGATACAAAATTGTATTTTGTAGCTGAATATCTACCTTTTAACATTCTGCCTAATTTTTTTACACTGAAATGAATGTAATACAAAAATATTTTTTAAAATCTTTGATGCAAGTATTATTCTGTAGCTCCTTTTTGCATTACTGTGAGTATATTTTATGTCTGAAATGCCTACTTGTGAGGCTTTTTGTATTATAATGTTGGAACATACTTGTTAATAAAGCAGTTGGCTTTGTCTTCTGTTAAAAAATAAAAGCCATGAAAGCACTGACCTGTTTTTCTATGGATCCTCATTTTATTACACATAATTTGATAACTCACCTATTGTAGTTTAGTCCAGGTTGGAAGGAACTTTGAAAAATCATCTCTTGTCTTGGACCCTGACCACTTGACTTTAAAACCTCAGTGATGGAGACTCCACTAAGCCCCTGGGAGACTGATTGTTTTTACTGTAAAAAATTGAGATGGCTGGTCTCAGGGGTTTTGCATTTGGAGACAGTTCTCACTACCCTGGCAGGTGGAGACATCCAATCTGCTGCTTATGAATATGCAAATGTCACAGCTTTGAACACAACACCCCAAGTTCATTAGTTTAAAACACAATTCACTTAACAGCCTGATAGCAAAGATTCATCTGCCTTTTCCAGAAAGTTGGATCCTGTCTCTCTCCAATAGGCTTTATTCATCAAAGAATGTTTTTTGATCACGGAAACCAAAGCTCTGGTTGATTTTGAGGCCAGTTACTGATTTGCATGATGTGTAGACCTCCGCCTGCAGCTCTGCTCTGACTGGCAGGACAGAGGAGATCACTTGGACACCTATCTGCTTCACTTTTGCCCCCAGGGCTCTGAAGTTCTGCTTAACCTTGCCCAGGTTTTGATTTACTGTATCATTGATACGCACATAGAAAAGAAGCAGTGGAGAGCAGTCTGTGTGTTTGTCCAGTTGTGGCAGTCCCTCTGTGATGTTCTGTCTTGACTCCTGGCAAGCAGCAAACACCTCCTCACTGTTCAGCAGGCTGGCAGATGGGTGCCTCTGTGCATCTCAGCACTCGCTGCTTCCTTTGGCAGCTTTTAGTGTGTGCTGCTGGTGCTGTTTCTCCCCGTGACTCTCGCTCATTTGCATTGTCCACCGCCAAGGCTTCGTGTCTGTTGCTGCTTCCTGCCTACAGGGAAGGAGCAAGAAGTGACAGCCTGTTCCTGCAAGTCACCAGAAACTGTGGGGCCTCATTCTCCAAAGTACTGTCTGTTCACTGTGGAAATTTTTTGTCTGGTATTCCTTAGAGGTCAGTGCTGTGGGGCACTAGTATTTACTCTTGCAAAGTCTCAAATAATACTCTGCTCCGCACTCCCTCATACAGTACAACCTCTTAACTTCTTTTTGCACTCCTACATCTGCTGTCTTGGGGACTCCACCAGAGCATCATTTCACTTCCACCCTTCTCCCCCCAGGAGAGTCTTTGCAGCCCTTTACCTTGACAGAGCTGCTCTTAAAGGAAGCACAGATTTGTCTGCATGGCTGCCCCTCACTCATCCCAGGCTGGTCTGGCCGAGGCAGCTGATTCCTGTCTGCTGCAGCCTGGTCTCAATCACCATGCTTCTGACAACTTCAAAGATCTGCCTAATAACCCTTCTAATTACCTGGACACCTCAAGCTGCTGGGTAGGCTTGCAGAGCCACCAACTAGCTGGGGTGACCATCAGGACTGCAGCTTAAGGCTGTGGTTGAGCAGAGCAGGCAGCAGCCCAATAACTGGCAGTGTGCCTTTCTGCAGGAATCACCTCACTCTAATGTGTAGATTAATCCATTTTAATTTCCATTCTCAAACACGGTTTAAGAAAATGTGTGGTAATTTTTTGTATTTTACAGAATTTACTCATCTAGTGATGCTGAAATGAAGTCCCATGCAAATACTACAATATTTGCAGAATGTTGTTTTCATTGTGATTTAAATGGAAAGCTACAATTTAATAATAGCACACTTTAAGAGCTTTCAAAGCCACCACAGAAATTCTAATTGAATCATGATGGTGTTGTTTTCAAATAAATAACTAAACCAATTTTTAACATAGACAAGAGTTTTTAAAAGCAGTGAATTTTCTGATTGTTTATCACTAAAATGCACAGAATATAAAGGATTATTTCATGTGATGGAAAAAATTAATCATATTGGTATGATACATCTGTATAGAGCTATTCACATAGGTAGCATTAGTAGTAAAAATAATAGTAGGCTCATGGTTTCACACTGAGTAAGAGGTTGAGACAAACTTCTTCAGATCTTTGTTGTCTTTAAACAAAAAGAGCTTCTCAACTTTTGTGACCTTAGAAGTTGCTCTTATAATTTCTCATCACTAGGTAGGCAGTAATTCCTCCTGAGATCTTGCAGGAGCAGAAACCCCCTCGTGTGTGGTAGGAGTGAGCTTCCACTGAATTTACTGTTCAAAGGAGGAGAAATCATTGGTGAGTGAGGAATTAAATGGAAATCTTAGCCAAGAATCAACTTCCTTCAGGTAAGCATTGGAATTCAGGACTTGGTAGAACCATCCTTCTCCTTGGCTTACAAAGAAAACAGCTGAAGCAGTGGGTCTCCTGGAATTTCGGTGAGGCTTCTGCATAGAGCCACTGTGCCCAAATAGGAGTGTTCTAGGGACGCACAGACTAGGAAAGGCAATATTGATGTACTATTAGTACTGGAAACTCTTGAAAATTGTACTTCTTAGAATATTTCAAATTCTCAGTGCTTTTCACAGATAAAATGTCTTCAAGAGAGCCTCTGGTTCTGTCTGACTTCTTTAGGAAATTAAGCTTATGTCTTGTTGCTGACTAGCAATCTGTCTTTGATAGGTTTGAACCTACTGGCTATTTTTAATCAGATTTATACATTATTCTCGTGTAAGTTTTATGAAGCAGGAATCAAGACAAAGTGGATTTTTTTCTCATTTCTCACAATATTATTCATGCGTATGGTAATTAACTTTCAGAATTTTTCTCTGAAGTTTTTCTTCTGTGGTTTCTTTTTTATATATATATACACAGTTAGTCTAAAATCATCATGATTCTTAAACTAAAAACCATCTTTAAAAACATGAGATGATCTAATATGTGATAGTCAGAGTTTTGATTCAATGATATATGTTTGTGAATAATAGCTCTGATAGCACACTGATTGATGTAATAATATGAAATTATTGGTTGATATCATTATAATTCAGAATGGAAAATAGCCTTTCATTGAGAAGGTATCTATAATATTTAGTTCTATTTGACACTGAAGTGGTAAAATGTGCAACAGATTCACTCTGTGAAAATTGCCTATATTTCACAGAAATTACAAAATGGGAAAATGGGAAAAAACAATAGCAAAGGATTTGGAAGGATGAAGGAAATGACCCTTCTCTTACTACTACTTTTTTTTTTTTTAAATGCAAAACACAACATGTTCTCTGCTCTACATCCATTAAAGAAAAAAGTAGTTCTATACATGTGAGGGAAAAAACAATCAAGAGGTTTCTTGAAGACTTAAAGAGCAAGCTACTTTCAAAATGAAAGTTGCATATTGAAGTTCTATGTCATCTTCAGATAAATGCAAACACTGTCACCTTAAACTTATCTCTGCTTAGGCTGACAACAAGGAGCTGAGATGCAAATACTGAGGGGTGGTGTAAATTGTTCAACAGAAAAAAACCCCTCTAAATAACTTTTCAGCTCTGTGACAATATCCTCATTTACCTCCAAAACAGTATTAAATCTTTAGAGCAGCGAAGCAATCCACAGCCTTGATGGCAACTGGGGTGCTTCATTGCTTCTAGATACTGAGATTTGTCAGTGTCTGTACTGTGTTAGAAACAAATCTGTGCTTTTCCCACTCAGACTGAACCACAGAAAGTCCTGCATTTGAGTTCTCCACACTGTTTTGATAAATTTCTGTATTCAGGGTTAAAACACTGATCTCAAAAGTCTAAAATTGTTTCCAATGCAGAAAAGACAGTAATAAAAGTTACTGCTATCACTGCATGTTAGTGGTGCCCTGGTAAATATTGAATAGGATCCAAAGATAGACAATTTCAAACTTCTGCAAGGAATCATTCCTAGTTACCTGGGTGATGATACTCCTCCAATAAAGCCCTTCCTTTCGTTAATGTCAGTGTTCCATTGGAATTATTCCAATGTAGGGGAACCAAATTTTTCTAGTAAGTTATCTTTCAAGCCTAGAATTAATTGCCATATTATATTATAGATTTTGTGTACATACTTGAGAAAGGTCTTAAACAAATGTTCACACTTGATGTGCCTGGCAAGTAGGAAAAAACCTCACTCATTTTTCGAGCAGATGGACATCACTGTGACTGCAATGGTTACTAATATTTAGTTTTATTATTCATTGGTGAGTTGCTGAAAAACCTGGCTAAGCAACTTCAACACAGAAATAGCAGACACACTTTTTCCTGTTTCATTCATTATCTCTTAATAAGCTTAACAGTGAAGGGAGCCACTGCAACTCCAGACCCTCTGAAAACATAATACAAAATCCACTTTTATTCAGTGTTTTTCCTGAATACTATACAAGGTAGCCATTCTGGATGGCTTAGGTTTTTTTGTTAATTAAAATTTAAATGGGTCATCCTACCTCACCAATTGTATCAAAGAGAAATTTTACCATTAAACACATGGTAGAATCCTTAGGATTTACTGTTTGTTCTCAAAATAAAGTCTCCAGTGGCAAAAATGCAATTATTTTATACTCTCGTTTATTTAACCCATATTATATTTTCCTTAAAAATTCAAAACCTTTCTCTTCTGGCTGAAAACAGTATTTTCTCCTTTTTTTTTTTGGTTGTTTTATTTTGTTTGTTTTGGTTTGATTTTGGTTTTTTGCTTGTTTGTTTGTTTTTTTAATTATTTTGAAATGCAGTTACAATAATGTATATAAAATTACACATACCAGAGTACATGTTTTTGTGTGAGACAGCTAATAGTAG
Organism: Calyptomena viridis; assembly: GCA_013390005.1. NCBI lineage: Eukaryota > Metazoa > Chordata > Aves > Passeriformes > Eurylaimidae > Calyptomena > Calyptomena viridis. The sequence goes on along the minus strand of WEIV01006325.1, from coordinate 54,436 downwards.
TCCTGTCTTTCATGTATCAATTTAGAGACATTAGAGACAGTTTTGTTATAATGTTTATTGTTCTACTAACTTGAGTAAATTTTAGATGAGCTTCATTGAGAGTTTATCTGATGGTGAATCTCTGGTAAGGACTAGGCATAATCTAACAGCTACTGCAAATTGCATTAAGCCTTTACAATTAACCACACAACAAATAAATCAATGAAGGAATTAGTACATTGAAGGGTTGCCTCAACAGAAATAAACTGTGTAGTCACAGAAATGGCCATTTGTCAAGCTAAGCTAGAAAAAACAGGCTTCATACTAATGCTTTTGTCTGAGCAGTGAGATTTTAAATTCCTATGGAATAAAAAAGACTAATAGCATTCTTGACAAGGAAAATTGAGGGAATGATGACATCAATTTTAGGAATGAGTGATAAAATTATTTAATTGACACTAACATAAAGACAGATTTAGACAAAAACTGTGACAGGCAAGTGATGGATTAATTCTTTCAGTATACAAGGAAGTTTTCTTTCACATCTGACTCTTGGAGATGAAGAGATCATTTTACTCTCTAATTTGACGGGAAGGTTCAAGTACTGTGGTGAAAAATCAGAACAAAAACTGCGGGTTCAAATGTATTGTTTCAAATAGTTTTTACAGGAACATGAAGAACAAAACTGTAGTCAAAGATAAGAGAATTAACATATTTTTGTAGCACTGCTTGCATGCAAAATCCGACATCTTTTGATATAACTTCTGTGATTTTGTTCAAATAACACAAAGAAAACATTTTGTCTCACAAAGAAACTTCAAGTTTTGAAAATTACTTTGTGGAAATTAAAGCTGAAAGCTAGAGAATTTCACCCAAAAGCGCACTTTTGATAAAGGAAAACAACACTTCTCAAAAATCATATTGCTATTTTCCATATCCATCTAATCTGAATTGTGAGGCTCATGCAGTGGCTGAGAGAATATCCTCAGCAAATGATAAAAAGTATCAAATAAAATCTGCAAAGTTGAGCTTCCCATTTATGTACATTAACATTAAAGAATTGCATAAAATAAATTTTACCCAAGCAGTTTTTGATCAGAGACCCAAGATAAGACTAGACTATCATAACTCTACTGCACCTGACAAAAGAGGGTAGGAAATAGAAATACGAGACACAGCTTCTGCTTCTTGTTTGGATTATGAAAATTATGCTATGTTGAAGTAAAAGAAGTTTGCTTTTAGACTGGTGAACGATAAGTGTATTGCATCTTTCAATAGCTGTCTTGGCTCCATATTCAAGTTCACATACACACTGTGTGAAAATTTGCAGAGAACCTTTAGCAGCTTCAGAAAAAGGAGCTGTAAGTATTACTTATTCTGTGCAACATGTGTGAGGCTTTTCTTACTGAAAGATGAATTTGGGGGACTTGTAGTGAGTAAGCTAATTTGTTGTAGAGAAAATACAATTTGGAAGGGGGAAAAATGGAACTAATATTGGAATCTCTGCCTTGTAATTCAATTTTGCACATCCCGATGCCAGCTGTAACCACAACCAAGATAAGCAAACTGGTGAAACTCCACAGGTTGTAAATTAACGTGCCAGGGCTAGTCTAATCACAGGAGAGAGCTAAATCCCTAGCCTTTTACATATAACCTTAAAAAAAGTGATATCAGATAAAAAGCAGCGAGAAAGTACAAGAAAAGAATTCTGGCAGCTCCTTTGATGCTAGAGCACAGGGTATGTGTCAAAGGGATTTTCAGAGCCCACGAGTGGCCTGGACCACAGGGAGCTGCAGGGATCGCAAGCAGAGCAGAGCCGTGCGAACTCCTCAGTATTCCCAAACGCGGAGCCCAAACGCCCCGAATCTTGTTCGCCAGCACCACACGCAGACATTTGTATTTAGCGCTGCTCTCGTACCTGTGATCTCTTTAAAGTGTATTCACTTTATGCCTTCTTGTTTTCCCCCTCCACCCCCGAGCCTTTGTGCAGCTGCAGCGGGCGACAAGCGCCTGCCAGGCTGCCCAGCTCAGAGCTCTTCTCCGTGCCCAGCTCAGAGCTCCTCTCCCTGCCCAGCTCAGAGCTCCTCTCCCTGCCCGGCTCAGAGCTCCTCTCCCTGCCCGGCTCAGAGCTCCTCTCCCTGCCCGGCTCAGAGCTCCTCTCCGTGCCCGGCTCAGAGCTCCTCTCCGTGCCCGGCTCAGAGCTCCTCTCCCTGCCCAGCTCAGAGCTCCTCTCCCTGCCCGGCTCAGAGCTCCTCTCCGTGCCCAGCTCAGAGCTCCTCTCAGTGCCCCCCAGCCGGCCCAAAGCCGCGGCCATCGGAGGTAATTGTCCGCGCTGTCAGCTCCCGGCTGCTTGCGTCGTGCTTCCAAGTACCCCTAATCGAATTGCTGTAATTTCTGCCCTTCCCAATGCAGTGGGTGGCGAGGGAGGGCGGAGGAGAGGGGGGTGGGCTCCCCCCGGCGCGGCGGTGCCGCAGCCCTTAAAGAGCGGCGGGAGCGGAGCGTGGGCGCAGCTCCGCTCAGGTGCTGTGGCCATGCAGTGAGTGCCTGCTGTGGGACGAGCCAGGGAAAACACCGCGAGGGACAGACTGCCGCGCCCCAGCTCAAGGTACTCCCCTCTCGGCCCTTCTCCCAGTGGGAATTTGGGTGCCGAGGGCGGGGTAGCCACAGCGTCCCGCCACGCGGGAGGAAGGTTCACCCCCACGTCCCACCCGCGTTCAGGAGGCTTTTGTGCCCCGGGAAAGGCAAAGCATTTACCCTCGTACGGTTTCTTTCCAGATGCAGAGGTGCACTAGTTTCCTGTTTCTGTCTCTAATCCTTGTTGCCACCCTCTCGGAGGCATTTGGGCTGGTTTTCTCAGTAAGTATCCGTGTAGCCGGCAAGTAACACTGTAAACCTCTCAGTATTTAGACATGTGGTTGGAAAAGATGCAGCATTCAAACCCGTTTGGGTCTATAAACAGACTTTTTTTTAGCTAAGAATTTGGAAATTGTAAATACTTGTAACAAATACTGTGAATAAAAGGGTGTCTAGTTTATAGACCAAAATTGAATGGGTGTCCCATCCGACTCCGTGAAGGTGGTTGTACATATGGACTTTTTTTATAAAGAGGCTTATAAATCTAGGTCGTATAAATCTAAGCAATTAAAAGAAAGCATAAGTGTTTGTTGAGGTGGCTATCAGGTGGTAAAATAAACTTGAAGAATAAAGGCAGAATTTCTGCCTCCAAAGTCTGATTTGCAGTTTCACTTACATGGTGTGAAATCTTCATATCACACGGATGTCAAGAGCAAAACCATAGACTTAGATAGGGAGGGAGCAAGAGTTCACCATTAATATTTGCTTCAATATGATTGGGTTCTTTTTATTATTTTTACAATTTTTCTTGTTTTTGAGCCTTCAGAAGACTCTGCTGAGAGAATGTTCTTTTGAATGCAAGCACTATGTAGGTCATGTAATAACATACTTGCATTTTTTTCTTTAAGGCAAAAGAAAAAAGGGGTTGGACTTTGAATAGTGCTGGTTACCTACTTGGGCCACGTAAGTGAGGCATTTCTTTCAACATCAAAATGCAAAAGTTGTGGGTTTTTTCTTTTTCTTATAAATCAGTTCACTGTAGTGTGCTATTCACTTCCCTGAGTACAGCAATTTTGTGTAAACCTTCAGTGCTGAAGAAACTCATTTGGAAAGATATTTGTTACATGCTTATTATAGAATTGTCTTAGACAGCAGCTGTTCTTTTCTAAAGCAGAGTTGTGACATGAGGCTTTACATCCAGAAACACATTTGCTCATTCTTTGTGCTTCTGAACTGTAATTTTCATATAACAAATTTTTCACCACCAGAAATGTTACAAAATCTTACATTTGGCACTCTCTGTATATTTCAGATTTCCCCTTTAAATCTTTTTGAAAACTGTTTTGCTACTTGGATCTATTAAATTACATTTTTTTAAATTAAAGCACAATAAATGAAAAGAATAACGTGCAAACTCATGACTGTGAAAAACTAATACATGAAGTGTTCAAAATTCCAAGAATACTGCTTTACAAAGGTAGAGAATAACAAATGCAGATTATAAAAAAAGTAACGCAGGCCTAAGCTGTCTCAAATATTTGTCTTTTTACTGTTAATTCTTGTTAATATAATAACACTCACTGCCAAAGTTTCTGTATTTTCAGTCTCAATAATACATAGACAAATACTACAGATGCTTACTATCACTTTCTCCAGTGCCTTTAGATAACCCTAAGGATACCTAAAAAAAAAAAAAAAGAAAAGCTTAATGCATCTTAAATGTCTTAAGTGGTTTGGTAAATGTCTGGAGGTATATGTGCCTAAAAGCAGATCTAGGCAAATTGGAAAAAATACTCTGGGGAAATGTACTTGTCAAAGTGCCATTTATCTAAGACTGGATAATAGGAATCATCCTTTGTTTCAGGTCGTATTTATCAGCTTTTACTGATAAAGGAAATGCCCATTGCAAGGGGGAGAGAAGAGGCACCAGGGGCATGTAAGATAGTTTACATTAACAACCTTCAGAAACTATCTACAGTTTTCTTTTAAACAATCTCATCAGCAACACTTTCTTAAAGATAGAGGAGAGAGCAGTAAAACAACTTCACAGTTTACGTGCAGATATTCAGACTTATATTTTCTCTACAACTTCTAAATTCAGTGATAGCTTCAGCAAGTATATAGCACAGATCTGGGTCTGTAAATGAGACAAATCATAAGCATGGATTTAGAAGACAGGTTATTTTATTTAATAACACATTAGCAACTTTGTCATTTTGTACGTCAAAACTACCCATCACGATCTTTTCATTGAAATCCATGAAAAGCAAACAATATAATAAAGGTTGATGGTAAATCAATTTACTCTTTTGATTTTTACTTTATTTATCAGATGCAGTAGATAACCACAGGTCTTTTAATGATAAGCATGGTTTCACTGGTAAACGTGAAATACAGCCTGATGAGGATATTAAAGCAGGTAATGAAAATTTGAAAGCCAGTATTGTTGTTTCGTTTTTAATGTTTAGCAATTTATTTACTATTGAGTTAACTAACTACCTAGATACAAGGTTATTCCTGCACTTTAACAGAAATTCTAATAAACATGTGAAAGGAAGAAGAGTGACATTTGGCCGTTTGGTGTGTTTTTGTATGGTCATAGTTTAAAACATCTAAGTGCCTAAGAAAACCTACCATAATTTTGTTGCTTTAAAAGTAAAATAGATCCTATTGCTTTGAATAAACTTTTTTTTTTGATTTATTTTCATATGTTCAAGTAAGTATTTCAAATGTCACCCTAGACACTTAAGAGTTATTTCTTTTTGGTAAAGAAGTGAGTCCACAAAGGCATCTTTCAGTAGCAAAAGCTATAGGAAATATAGTCTCATTATTTCCTCTGTTTATGCAAGGCGGATTATTTCATCAAAGACTGAAGACCTGGTCACAACTGCAGTCAAGTCAACAAAATGTTTTGATGTCAATGAAAAGGATGCAGCCTTGTTCTGGATTTGTCATCCAAATCCAGGCCTCTAAAATATGTCTAAACTCCCTCTATGAAGAGAAGCTGGCAATTTTTAGGCGTTGTTTTGAACACCTATTTCAGGATAAGATGCAGAAACTTCTAGAAAAACCTGTTTCTTTCTCCTGAGGAGAAGCTAAACCTGCTGCAGACATCTCAAGTGAGCTGGGATGACTCTCATCTTTAGACTGCTAAAGAGTGACCACAGTACTTTGTCCAGTGCTGTTGCATTCATTGCTGCACTGGTGGGGGAACACAAAGCCTTGCAGGCTACTTTAAATGCACCCAGCACAATGCAAATGTAGTTAACACTAAATAAGTTCATAAATACAGAAAATGTGCTTAATTACAGTCTCATGGACCTACTTACTTTGAAAAGAGAAAAGTAATAAATTTCTTAGCTGGTAACACCCTCTGAATGAATGACTGTTTAGTTCTGGTACCTAGACACATAGTAGGGTTTTGTGCAGTGTTTTTTTTAGTGCTGTGCTTTAGTTTTGTAGTTTTGTGTTTAGGTTTTTTTTGTTAGTGTTGCTTTGGTCTTTGTTTGTTCTTAGGGGAAAAAAAAAAAAGGAAGAACCTACTTTCTCAAACTCTGGTGTAAAAATAATATTTTACCAGTCAGAAACAACGTGAAAGGAAGGCATTTGTAATCTAACAATGGAGTTCACATTGTAGCACGTTGCTATTTGTGGCTATACCAGGTCCTTTACAGGAATATGAATTTTAAGATTTATGGAACTCTTTTGCCAGGGACTGTTGTGCTTCTATAATTACAAGTAAACCCAACTAAATTTGGCAGGATGAGACTTGAAAATTATATTGCTGCCCTGTTACGAACCTCATGCTCTCCTGCTTCAAACAAAATGTTTGATAAGAGAAGTTTATTGCAGAGCTCCTACCCAAAGGAGATTTAAATTAAAAAAAAAAAAAAAAAGGCATAAGGTAGTCAGAATCTTACTTTAATTGAAAACGAAGGATTTTTTTTTAGTTAATTTCTCCTGATTATTTAAATAGGCACCTTAAAATGGCAATATACACACATTATTACTGTAAAAGAATTCTCTCCTTGAAGGAGTGCTGCAAAATTCATAAGCTCTCCAGACAACCTAGAAAAACTTTCAACCTGTATTAGGGATTTAACACTAGGTATAGAAAAATGAAAAATCACTACAAAACAATCCTCTACAAGCATAATTATTCAAATCTTCAAATTACAAGATCATAATTTTTTTTACTAGAGTCTTTAAGTAAATTCTATAAAGAATAAAGGTCAGTTGCAGAGTATATAGAAATACACATGCACAATATTCCCAAGTCATTGAAGAAAAATATTTATCCAATAAATATCACATTGGTATTAAAATCTGGGTCAAAAAGTGACCAATATCATAATCATAACAAAAATCTGTAACAAGTTAGGTGGGAATAAAAGCTAAGGAAAAATACAAATAATAGAAGTAATTAAATGTAAGCAATAGCACCATCTTTGTGTCTGTCCAAAAACCGGAAGACAAGACTTAGATGTAAGTATATGAAATACATTCTTAAATGCTTATCCTCAATATACCAGAAAGCTTTATGTCCCTTAACAACTTATATCCATGTTTTTTAATTTGTGCTACAGAGCTCAGTCTGTCTTCTATCCTGCAGTGTGACAGTGATGTAATAATGGACTCGTGGTACCACTACCCATCTCTCTATGCAGAGAACTAACAATGTTAGGACAATTACTTATCATTTTTTCTCTAATACAGAAAAATTCTCCCTCCTGATGAAAAAAACAAGATGTCTTTCCCCACCCCTTGTTTTTTCCTCCATTAACAGACACAGAAAACATCCTTCTCCCAAGGTGCAACAAGAAGCTCCCAGGGATCCATTAGGGCATTAAAATAGCATCAAAAGGCCTATTTTCACAAAATAAAAGACAGATATGTTGGACCTGATACCTATGTAAAAATGTACCTTTCTGGGCTTTTAGAAAAATACCTAGGCCTAGTTTTTTGGCTACAAATTCTCTATATCACTCAAGAGGCTTATTTGGAACAAAGTCAGGCTGCATGAAGAACTTTTAACCGTTTTGTAACGGTGCTGAATTTGTTGGCTAAATGTAACCTTTTCCTTATGCCTTCAGTCTCAGGTTAGTGGACACAAGGGAGAGAGTTGAGAACAGAGGAAAACTCTTCTCTGCAACACACCATGATCATTAAAGTGTCAAAGCAGCTGCTGTGCACCAATGGCATACAAAGCTGGGCAATTTTGGTTCTCAGAATTGCAGTTACCACTCTTAAAGGGGCTTCGCTCTTCCCTGAAATGAGGTTTTCCATTAAAGAATTTTAAGGAAAAAGGAATTTCAGATAGATTTTTTTTCAAAGTACCCATAAAGTTAGCTGTGTTGTCATGTGTTTTTATCATGTTAACATTAATTAACAGCCAATTTGTTTTATAGGGAATCTTGGAAGACCACTGGCTGATGAAAACGTTGTGCGCACAGTAATTGAATTTTTGACTTATTTGCATCTTAAAGGTTAGTGAATGCTTTTTAATCTTTCACAACTTCTGGTACTNCGGAACAAATGAGCAGCCAAGGTTCCTTGTTCAGGGTAGTGATGACAAACACCTTTTTTTATTCAGAAAAGATGGTGGTATCATCTGTCCTTGCTAAAAAAAAAAA
>WEIV01006325.1:4377-39661 GCA_013390005.1 Calyptomena viridis | reverse complement strand
GTTAAGTTCTGACCTTATCCAGTGGGGCAATATTATTAAAAGAAATTAATTTTAAAAAATCTCAGATCTTATGCAAAAAATAGTTTCAGAAATAAAAGCTACAGTCACCCTCATTCCATAAATAATACTTCACCTTCCCAGCTGCTGTGAAGCAAACTGTCCATAAATTCCTTCTGCCACTTTGCACCTTCAGAACAATCTACTAATTCTAGTCATGAAAGAAATGATACTCTTCTGTATTACTTAGAAGCAACCCCATATCTGTGAAATTTTAATTCATTTTATAGTTCAAATTATTCAATACCTATTTTTTATGGAATAGTTAAATTTTCTTTGCCTTTTAATCCATTTTTGTTTGAATTCCTTTTAGGATGTACATTACAGTATTTTATCGTTCACCACAGCCCTCAAACATCTGTTTAATTAAACATAATCGTTTTGTCATTGTTTTGATATTCCCCTGCCCATGCTAGCTATCTATTAGCATAAAACACAGTAATTACCAATAATTAACATTTGTGACAATACTGATATTCTTGACCACATAAAGGTAAGATGTAACCTCTTTTTTCCTTCTATTATCGGTAGTAGTTATTTAGTATAAGCACTACTCTTTACATTAGCCAGGTAGAAAGGATGCTTTCCTTTTGTGGGGAAAAACCCAAGTATTTTTTACCACATTACGTTTTGTGATTTTTTAGTGGAATCACATCTGTTGACAGACTTGAGATAAATTTTTCAGAAGAATCAAAGCCATAAATTATTTTAATCCCTTGTTTTGAAAAGTGATTTGATGACTTTTTTTTGGAGTTGTTAATTTATTTTGAGATGTGGAGATACGTTTGATTGGATTTATTAGACCATTCAAGGAAGTCAGGTGCTGAATTACCAACAAGATTTGAAAATCTAATTATTTATATGCAATAAGAACCATGATTAAAGCAAGAACTTACGTATTTTTATAAATCCAACTTTATACAAATCTCAGTCTCAGGATGCCAAAATAAATTCCTTTTGTGGGTGAAAGCCTGGAGAACACTATTAACTTACGCTATTGAAGTTTTGTCTTTGTTACTATTGAACTCACTAACATCTCAAGGCCAAAAAGACTGATAGGAAAATGTCAAGTTAAGTCTGTAGCAACAAAATTAGCAGTTCTGGGCCAATGTGTAACATGGGCCACACAGCACAGAACACCCAGCACTGGCACATACAGTCAGTCAAGGGTCCATGTGCTACGACAGCCCCTGAGAGAAACTTGACTGGATGATACAGACATCATCTAAATTTCCTCTGAAATATTGTAAGACTTTGGCACCATAATGCTTAAAATTGTGCTAGAAATTGAGACTTGCATCAGCTTCTGAAAACCTTACCCTTATGCTATCCAGTCTGGGAAAAATTTTTCCAGAACCTTCAGTTCAGGTTAGGATTAATAATCTTAAAATCGCGTAAAACCCTAAAACTATGGTTTGCAGCAGGAAGTTTCCTTTAGAAGAAGGAAAGGATAAACCAAAAGATGAACACTGAATACACATGTGTTCTGACAAAAGTCAGAAAGCCCTGTATGCACAATCTCTCTTCATTACCTGGTATTATGACACTTCCCTTCTGAGCTCCCTAGTGCCATTTCCCAGTAAATCACAGCCAGAGGGGGCAGATGTGCTGTATTCCCAGGCTCATTTTCTGTTCAGTTGTGCAAGCTCTGAAGCAATATTAGGAGTTGGGGTGGTAATTCAGCCATAAATTGCAAAATCATCTAAACAGCATTGCAGTGGTCAGAGCTTTACAACTTTTGGTGACTCCATGGAAGTTTTTTGAACTCCTCAAATTTGGATATAGGAATTGTAAAGGAGCTTGCTGGAATAGAAATATATGCTTGGTAGCTTACTGCTACTAAGTTAGAATGCCAAAGGCTGAATGGTACAAACTGAAACAATTTGTTGATTTCTGGGAAACAAAATGTATTTGCACCAGTTAAAAAGTCATCCTTAAGAGATGAGGTAAGAGCAGACACTTGTTAAACAGGATGACTTCAGGTTGCTACCTGGGTTATGTCTCTCTGAGGTTTTATTCGCAGCAGAGGCAAGACCCATTAGTTGAAATTGGAAGCTACACTGTGCTGCCAGGATTTTGGAAAGCAACACAAGTAGATGGCCATACCTGTGGTTTCTTTTTTCTTTTTTCTCTCCCCCGCCCTCCAAAATAAAACTAGATACAGTCTTTAAACAGCAGAATTTGGAAGTAAGTGTATCAGTAGGGACTTAGGCTTGTGCTGGAGAGAGATACATAGTGCAGTTCCTACAGTGGTGTTAAGAGATGATTTCTATGGTGATTACTAACACAAGCAAGAGGACGACTTCTAGAACTCTTTCTCGTAGCTTTGGTAACTGTAGCTTTACTAATGTATACATGAAAAGAGACAGAAGACATCTATGGAAAAATCTAAACAAAAATTGCTTTTATTCAGAAGCCAACCAATCTACCAAGGAAATTCCTGGAATTCCGTGCAGAGGGATTTAGTTTCCCACTTGCAAGTCCAACAATTCTTCAGCTCATAAATGTGTTGGACAGGAAAAAAGTGCAAGAGGTCATCTAAATTATGCTCTAGTTTACTGCAAGGTCAGCTGCTCATAAAACATGTTGGAAGAGTGCTTGTTTTTAATACATTTAGTGTTAAAGTCTCCACAACCCCTCCAAGAAAATAGTCAGTGTGTGTTTCAATGTCCTTTGCTATAGGAAAGCATTTCCTCATAGAGAACTAAAATTTCCTTTCTGCCTTTTCTATCAAGCACTTATTTTATTGGCCATGGACATGAGAATAATGTTTCCCTTTGCTGTTCCTAAACTAGTATGTTTCAAAAGAGTTACTATGCTCTCTCTTACAACGCTTTTGGATTTTTTTTCCTCAAGATAACCACACCACACTAAATTTTAGAGAAAAATATGGTAAAGGATTTCCGGAAGAAAAGGTTTGGATATTTGGAGGATCAAGTTTTATAGCTTTTTTTCTTCTTCTATTTTAAATAAATCAGTTTGATTTTAAAAATAATATGCAGAACATGTTAGGGCTGTTTGTTCTTGATGCTTTAACTCTCTAATTTTTGTGCATCCAGATGAAAGCAAAGGATAAAGCAGAGAAGGCTGACAAATTAAAAGTTTGCAGTATACTCAAGCACTATTTGTCTGAGTGCAATAGATGGCCTAAATAGCCACAAGGTGGTAATAGTGCTCTTCGTGGAAAAGCTCAGGCGTGTTTAGCAGAACAGGTTTAACTCTATTCAGATGCCTGATTTACTAAGAATTGTCATTACAAAGAAAGGCAATGCCTTTAGAAACAAGGAAGTGAAAGTCTCTAATAGAACAGTGTGTGCTGGCTGACATTCCCTTGGGTCCTGTCGCTGGTCCCCAGAGAGCAGAGCTCAGCCCCTGTTGCTCCACTTCCCCTCATGAGGATGGTGAAGATCACAATGAGGTCTCTTCTCAGTCTCTTCTCCAGGCTGAACAAATGAAGTGCCCCCGGTCGCTCCTCACAGAGCTTCCCCTATAGGCCCTTCACCACTTTCTTTCATTCAAAGGAGAACCAAACCATCAGTTTTGTATCTGCTATGTTTACTTACCCAAGCAATAAAGTATTAAGCAGCCTTCTATTCACCAGTCCTTCCAGCTCTTTCTAGAGGTCTGTGTTCTGAAGTCCTGTGGCAACGTGAGAATTCAATCCTTTAATAATACCAGTGCTAAAATTGTGTAATCTTAGTGGTCACTAGAGAAAAGAAAAGCATAATTTCAGTGCCTAAAAGCACAAGAAAAAGGACAATATATATAAAATACATATTTATTAATATATATTTATTTTATATAAGGCAAATGTATTAATTTAGACACATGAGAAGTGACACTTCATTTCTAATCATGCAGCTCAGAAATTATTACATGGGCAAACAATTTAATTACTAGGTTTTACCTATTATAAGCTGATACTGGAAGAACAGTATTACAGTGTAATTTTAAATTTATTTCACATCAATGGAAGTAATCATGTGGAAATTTGGACCTGCAATTCTTCTCATATTCTACTTAAACACTGCTTGCCTTGGTAGACTTTACAGCACAGAGTATTCTACATATGCTGTTCTGTGTGGAACAAAAGGAAATTGTTAATTTAAGTTTTAGCATCACTTCTGAGTCCAGATTTTTAAATCCTCCCATGTGAAGTCAAGGCACTATTTCCACAATTAGAGATTACCTCCAATATATGTATCAGAATCAGGCCTATAAAAGGCCTGACCAAACAAAGAAGGATGATTGCATCAATTGTCTGTGACACTTAGATGACTGAATCATGTGAGTAATAGTTCACTCATCTTCTAGCTGTCTAATTCATGGTTAATGAATGCTCTTCATGCACTCTCCACCAAAAGGACTCAACTCATAAATTGCTGCCCATTCATGTGGGAGTTGATTTAGTCTGAAGAAACAGATTATGCAATGGTGTGACTTTTATGCTTGTCATCTCTTCAGAAGGCTGCAAGTCAGAGAAAAAAAAAATCACACTACCTTGCCCCACAGCAATTTTCTTTTGTCTTGGTACAGAGAGATTCTCACTTAAGGATATAACAGGACAGCATTTATTCTACTTTGTCCTAAGGCTTTCTTTTTTCTCCTCTTTTCTTCAAAAAGATCTCACATACACTGTTTATCTTCAACTGTATTTTTCTTTCTTAAGCTTTAATTACAACTTTGTAACTTTGTTTTTCCTGTCTTACTTCATTGACACGTTTAAAAATCTGAGGTTTACAATGTATCTTCCCGTAAAAGAGGTAACAATGCAGTGGCCTTTTAGCATGTGAACAGGGAGAAGCTAGACTACCTGTGGGGTGTCCAACACAGGAATTTGAACTCCAAGACTGATTCTCAGAACAGTCAAAGCAGGGTCTGTATCAAGCAGGCACAGGAACAGCTGAAGCACAGATTAGGCAAGGACCATGTATGAGATCTTTAGCTGAAAAGCTACTCCTGAGCAAAGAGTACCTGTACCATATTTCAGCTGTCTTCAGCCCAAACAGCCAAATCCACTGGAGGGGAAGGAATGTGCATTCTGAGCCCTGGCACCTTGAAAGGGTCTTGACCTCCCGTTTTACTACAGGTATGTTTGCACTATACACTAAATTATAGAGACATCTGTTCCTCACAGGTGAATTGGCCCTGCTCCTCAGCCCAGGGATTTCCAAATGCCAGGGAGCAACAATTAGAATTAGCTATGTTCCCAGGAACCAGTGCTGTACACAGAGGAATGTGGAACCTGAACGAACAGAGCTGTCCACAGGTTGAGAGATACTAAATGTTTAGCATAAGTTTTAAGCAGAACGAGTTACACAGATTTATAATGCTGTGAAATTTAGTAAGTTGTTTGCTTGATTTTACTTTGTCAGTAGGAGTAGCTGGATTTGGTCAAACCTTAGGCTGCAAGCTGTAAATTAATACCTAGACATTTTTTCAGCTGGAATAGAGTTAGTTTTCTTGGCAATTTTTCCACTTGCTGGTACAGTGCTGTGTTTTGTCTTTAATATGAGGGTTTGTCTTTAGCATGAGGAGGATATTGACAACACACATATGTTTTGCTTGTTGCTAAGTAATGTTTATCCTGATTCTACCAGCAATCAGGTGCACCAGAAGAACAAATAAGAAGGAGCATATAACTATCATCAGAAACAGCAACTTGACAAGATGAGAACAGTTAATGACCTATCTGCAGGAACACAGAGAAAAAAATCCAAGAAGTTGTTAGAAGACCCCAGAACAAAAATTACTATTTGACCAAGGAGCACATGCAGTGTGCTTGAAGAGTGTATGAAGGTTGGGTACATGAGTTGTAGGGGTATAAATGCCCGGGGATTTCTTCATTCCTGGTCTCTCTACAGAGGCACCCAGCTTGAGCTGACCTGCTGCTGTACCACACTATTAAATTATTTATTTTTATAAATCCAGCGCCTGAGATTCTGCTACTGGGGACCTTGGGTCATGTCTGTAGAAGAAGGAAGTGCACCAGAGAGTGAATGTGTGAGGAAGGAGTAGAAAGAAGCACCCATTAGCTCACTTTAGCTGTCTGCTGCAGAGGGACTCTGGTCCCAGCAGTTAAAGGCTGTGGTGGTGTGTGTGCAGCTCCTTGAATGATGAGACAATGCTCAGGCAGTGGCTTCTCCTTTAACAAAAATGTTATTCCTCACTGTGTCTATACATACTCCAGCTAAACTACCTGGAAAAGGTTAAATCAAACAACAGCTCTGCAGAGTTCATTCAACTTTCTGACATTTCTGACAGATTAAAGGAGGTGTGGGTGCCCTCAGCTCTTTCCTTACAAAAACATATTGTGCATAGGCAAATGCCACATCTTTCTTCTGTGCAGTGAATACATTTGGTATTGTGTCACATCGTGTTATTAGAGTTCTTATTGTCCTGAAATGGTCATCCCAATAGAGACACTCTGAAATAGCTAGTTCACAGAAACCAATTTAAAAAGTTATGTCTTTCTTTGTCATAACTCTTCTGATGTTCCTTTTATATTCATCTTAGTAACATGATCAAAGCCCTTTCAATACAGCATTAAGAGTATCAAAAGAGGACTAACCTAAACAAGGTAGAAAAGAATTTAAGAGTGGGTATTGAGGAAAATCCTTCCAATTCCCTTTGATAATTATGTAATCACTAGTGTGGGAGATGGATGCAAAAGAGATTAAATTTTTAATAAATTATCAAAGCTATGACTGAAATGACATTCTGGGAGCCTGCTTGGATGAATTGTTACAGATCACTACAGTTTGATTAAGAAAAGATAGGAAAAGAAAAAAGAAGGTTTTGGACTGTTTGTAACACCAGGGTAGCTATTCTGTCCTGAAACTCAGGAGGAGATGAGTGGAAAACTTGTTTAAACCATGCATGGAAAGATAAAACAAGCAGTGATATAATATTCAAAACCTCTTGATCTGTGAGAGGGGGTTTTTGCAGTGTGATGGGTTGTCCTTGACTGACCGACAGGTGCCCACCAAGCTGTTCTATCCTTCTCCCTTCTCATAGAACAGAGGGAGAAAAACAGGATGAAAAGTTTGTAGGTCGAGCTAAGGACAGGAATATCACTTACTAGTTACCATCACAGGCAAACTAGAATGTATGTAGGGGAATTAGTTTAATTTATTGCCAATTAATCAGAGTAGGATGATGGGAAGTAAGAACAAATCTAAAAACACTTTCCCCCTGCCCTTCCCATTTTCCCAGACTCAACTGAACTCTCAAGTTTCCTACCTCCTCTCCTCCAGCAGTGCAGAGGGACGGGGAGTGGGGGTTGCAGACAGTTCATAATGCTTTGTCTCTGCTGGTCCTTCTGCCTCCTGCTCTTAAACATAGGGCTTTTCCACGGGGTGCACTCCTTCAGTAATGGACTGCTCCAGCAAGGATACTCCACAGGGACACGGCTCCTGCCAGGAGCATTCTCCAGGGCAGGCTCTCCACAGGCTGCAGCTTTCTTCAGGACACAGCTACCTGCTCTGGCATGGGGTGCTCCATGGGCTGCAGGAGACAATCTAAATCATCAGCTTAGAGAAGACAAGGCTGAGGGGAGACCTCATCACAGGCTATGACTTCCTCAAGGAGGCACAACTGAACAGGAAACGATCCTAGAAAAATATCATACATGTTAGTTAGTTAAAATGAAGCTGAGTTTCCCTCGAGGATACGATCTTTCTCTTAAAGACTTTTTGAATTTTTATTGCCACTAAGCATGGACAGACAACCTTTAGGAAAAAAAATAGTTCATTTCTTCCCTTTCAGAACTTCAGCTAGACAACACTTTTGTGGAAAATATGGAAGATATTTTCCTCATCTAGGTTATTTTTTCTCTGTTTGCAGACCTGCTAACATAATAAAAATGTAATCTATGCTGAATTCTACATGTAGCAGTTAAGACACAGAAAGTGATCCCGTTTTCAATCACTGCACACAGTGACACTTTGTATATCAGCACACATCATCCTTGAAACACATGGGAAAATAGGTAATTACACTGCATTGTCAATATGATTCACATTAGCACATGGCAGGTTTCTGTAAATAAAGAAAGGGATAGCTTAAGGTAACCACTTCAGGGAGAGGTACTGGTGAATAACACGAGCAAAGTTCCAAACAACAAGATAAAGAACAAAGAGGTTAAGCAATGGAAACAATAACCACAGGCATGTAGAAGACAAAACTGGTGACCTAGGTTCTTGAAGGGGGAAAACAAAAATAAGTAACACTCGTCTTATCTAGGATGTTTAATGATGATCTAACAAACCCACAGTTTGTCCCACTTCTGTGGTGAGAACTTGCCCTGGGGACAAACTTTTGCTCATTATAACAGTAAAAAAGTTACTCCCCACTCATGCACCTCCTGACCACAAGAAGACCACTACTCACTGAGCACAAGACTTCTTGGGACATAATGCTGTTAAATCGAAGTGGGGAATAGATGAGCCAAGAGCAACTTAGCTGAGCAGTGACTTAATTGAGATATGCAAATAGCCTAAGGTTGTAACCCTTTAGGCATGCCTGCTTTTGTGTGCCTTGTGTGTAGATTTGTGGATTTGCCACCTGGCTCCCCTTTCTGCACAGAACTGTAAATAAATCAAACATCTTGACTCTCTGTTAACCAGCTGCTTGCACAGTGGGTGAAAGAACTTGGTTCAGGACAACAGAACCCCTCTAATCTCCACCTTTCTGGCAATATTTACTAGTCTGCTTACCTGGTGGATCCCTCTGTTGCAATGAGTGATGTCAGCTATGTTCTAAACTAGAACTTTTAACTTATTCTCTTAAAAAAACCATTTGATCAAAATATTAAACATGATGTGCATGATCTGACCCTCAGTAAACAATACAAACTCTTCAAAGAACTAATGTGTTCTCACTCAAAATTTAGGTTTGTGCCCAGTGTGCAGGAGCCAATAAACACACAGAGTAGAGATTCACCTTCTAAAGTTTAATTCCATTCTGGGCAGAAAGAAATCCTAGGTGATAATTTTCAAAGCCAGCACACCTCTTTGAAGAGTTTGCAGGCTTTTCTACAAACTACAACAAAATTGAAGTTGTACAATATTTGTTCAATTGGTTAACTAATGCATTTCTGCTGTACAGTTCCCTGTAAGCAATCCAGGAGACTCTCAGAGTGTGTCAAGGAGAACCTCCTGGGCCAGATGTTGCTCACAAATGCAGAAAAGCTCATTAGAGGCAACCTGGGCTGTAGCGACCATGCCTTGGTTGAGTTTGTGATCTTGAAGAATATGGACCTGGCAAAGAGCTAAGTTGGGATCCTGAACTTCAGAAAGTGAACTTCCAGCTGTTTAAAGAATTAGTGGGTGAGATCCCTGGGAAATGCTGGACAAAGTATTTCGCTATGACTCTTAGCTTCATATTCATATATGAGTATACAAAAGAGCAACCTTTCTTTTGTAGCTGAAACACATTTTAGTTCTTTAGAGTTATGTAGAAGAAAGGTGTCAATACATATTCAGTTGCCAGGTTTTATCTTTGTAATCAAAACAATCTGGAGCACCATATTAATCTTACCAGTTTTGTATATCTTATATTGAAAGATATATTCCATCACTGATCATTTCTTCTATACTCCTGGGCCATCAGCTTGCATTCAGTAATTCAAATATGGCACATTAATGCAACAGAAGGCAAAATCTGAAAGGAGTACTTATATCATGCAACAGACTCTCACCCAAAAAACTGCCACTCTCAAATACTAGTGGTACTCTCTGTCTATGAATTTAGACACTGCTTAATACCTGTGAAGAGATTAGCTTTTCAGTATCCCTTCTAGAATATTTAGGTTTGAATTACTTAGCTACACTTACAGGAAATGGCCTGTCTGTTCTTCCTCTGCTGTTATATTAAACTTCTAATATTGCATTAAAGAAAATATGAAATGTCAAGTTCCCCTCGAAGACAAAAAGAAAGGTGAAAATTAAAACACAAATTAAATTCTATAGCACAAAGTCCAATTAGAATCTGATCCTAGTATTCAGAGTGTTTACCATTAAATTAACAAATTAATACCTATTTACTTAACATAAAAATATATCCATATCAGTTTCTCTGGACAATCCAGTTCAGAGAAAAATGCACTTTTGCATAATAAAATCTACTTCAAAGACAGGCATCTTATACTTTCAAAGTACAGAACACAAACTCATTCATGTATTTCAAACATGTTTCCTCCCTACTTGTTAAGTTAGGAACCTAAATGCAAAAGATCTTTTTTTCCCCCTTTATAGACTAAGATTACACAGCTTCAAACTATGATTTTGTTTCCATGCTCCTTTCAGATATGAAAACTTCTCCTACGCCACATCAATAATGTAATTATACCTTAATGTTTCTCTTGTTACAAAGAATTGAAGCATTACATTGCCTTTTACCAGCTTCCTTGCTAGGACAGAATACAGAGGGATGTGTTTTTAGCTACAGTAATTACCTTAATTTTGTAGGAACATAAGATTGCTGTGTAATCGGCTATTACTAACGCAATTACTCTGAAGAAATGGCTCACAAAGAGATGTGTCAGGGGTGCTTCTACATCAGCACAGATTGAAGTAATTTAATAATGAGTCACATTTGGTCTCTGAAGTGGGTAATACTGAATGGCAAATATCCACTCTGTAATGAAGATTTATGAAAGCATTATTTTGGCATATAGTTACATGATAGATACCGGGTTTTGGAAATTAACTATATACCTCTTCTTTTTTTCATGCATAAAATTTATGCTATAGTTGAGGCCCCAGCCTCAGGGTGCCATTCTTTGAGGTGCTGCTCAGGGTCTGTTATTCCGTTATTTCTAAAAGCCTGACTTGGAGCTCGCTGAAGTAAATGGGGAGACTTTGGGTAAGTTACAGCTCATAACCGACTGACAGGTAGGGGTCTGCCATCCCCCTTCCAAGAGTCCTAATTCAAGGAGGTTCTTGACAACAATTGACTTCATTATCCAGTATTTGCTCAAATATTTTCCTTAGTCATCAAAGCCATGGAAATGCAGTGAGTATTTCAAGACCAGCCCAGATGCATGTGGCACAGACCAGAAGTGAACTTGGATATACAAAGTCCCCCTTCAGTTCCTTAGCCACAAACCACATAATTTCTGTCTGTAGTGTGCAAATAATGAGTAAATTTATTAACTATTACCACCTCTCAAAAGGCCTGTCTCACATAGCTGATAAGTTATTGACTATGATTGTAAAAAAGAACTATAATGAATAAGCAACATAAAATGAACCACAGCAGGCTGCCACACTGCAACAATCAGAATGAAGACCATATGTGAAAAGTTCTCCATGAGCTTTATCAAGTAGCTCCACAAATGACATACATAGAACTGCCACTACAACAGATATGGCAATTCTTTCCCCACTTCCCCCGTTTTGGGAGGGGTTATTCCTGTAACTGAAAAACTTCAGCCAAAATCACCTAAACACAGGGATTAAGGAGTTTTATCATCCTATAAGAAATGGGTGCTACCACTATCAATGCAGTATAGAATAGAATGCAATTAATATAATTTTATATCAGTTCAAAGTTCAACACTTGCAGCAATATTAATTGTTAAGGTATACATTCAGAAGGCCAGGCCTGGCCAGCACTAATGCAACAGGGTGTGAGAAAGAATCAGATACTGCAAACAATGCAATGGCCAAAATTAATGTGGGGCTATACTAATAGGATAGTAAAATGAGAAATCTCTAGATTAAAAATACTGACAAGGAAAAGGCAGTATCCAAAACTCCCTTTGGGTAAAGAGGTCAAAAGATATGTGTTTGACTTACCGGGGTCACTGACAAAAGCCTAAAACTACCAAGCAAGGATGCAACCCCCTCTCCCCTGCCACTCTCCAAAAAAAACCCCCAAACCCTAATAAAACTGGGAGTGTTGAAAGTGTAAAATGGGGACAAGATGCTTATTTGAGAGGGGGAAAAAGGGGTACCTGCTTTACAGGTGTCTGCCTAATCAACAGAACCTGGAACAGCATAATAACAGTGTGGTTCTGACCATACTCTCAGCACTCCAATGCACCAAGACACTCTGGGACCTCTTTCTCCCATCCTGGGGGCTTGGCTATGAGTGATGGAGGGCAGCTCTGACAGGGCACAGATGTAGCACAGGGTCAGACTCGTGCAAGAGAGAGCTGCAGGAAGCCTTGTTGGTGGCCTCCTCCCTTCACTCAGGAGCTGCATTTAAGCTCAAGCCTTTCTCCTTCCTGAGCTGCTTTATAGATTTATCCGTGCCTATAACTGATTTGAATTCCTCACTCACTGATTTGAATTCCTGGTTTGACATTACATTTTCCTAGTCCCTTTGGACTTGTCTATAACAAGCAGATGTAGGTAGATCTTATGACAATGACCAGATCTCTTCTGCTCTGCTTGCTCAGGTACCATGGAGTTTGTTGGTGTGGAATTTAGGCACACAGGGTTGGATCTTCAAACACAGTCCCTTATTGACAGTAAGCAGCATCTGTGTCCAGTTTGAAACAAATGACAGAGCATTTACTTCACATTCCCCAAACACTTCCCAGCATTTTCTTCTCTATTTCACACATGAATCAAGAGATTAACAACAGTGTCATGCCACAGACAGAATCAGAAACTGAGAGTATCAATATCAAGTAAATATTTAAATTGTCAGAACATTATAAAAAAATGATCCTCATAGAAGAGCATCTAAAAAAAATCCCTATCTCCTGTGGTTGAAAATTCTTTTATGATCTGAAATTGTGTTTGACCAATTCAAGTTTAAACTTTTAAACAGGACTATTTAATATCTTTAGAAAGGTGAACATACACTGCCTACATTTTGCCTCAGTATCTGTTGGTGTTCTTAGTGTACTTACGGGTTCTAAGAATGATATCTTAAGGAGGAGAAATATTTTTCTGGGTGCCATAGGTGACTAGTGAAAGCCCTGAAGTATGAGATTCGTGCAAGTAAAAATAGCATAATGTAGTCTTTCCTTTCAGAATCCCCAATATATATGCCAATATATATAGACACCCAAAACCTTGTATCACAGGTAAACAGGAAATATGTTTTAATTACACAATTTCTGAAGTTCAATTTTTAAATAGTTTAGGTTCCTGGCTCACAATACCCTATCTGGAAGAGCATATCAGAACGTCACTGAATGATTAGGAAAACTTGGTTTCCATTCCAAATTTAAGAGATATGTGATACCCTTTAACAGCTTCTATCTCTCCTCAGTATTTATCCCCTGAATTTAGCTTTAAAGAGGAATCATATATCCTCTCAGACTTAATTTGCCTAGACTAAATCACACTCCTATGTTCTCTCCACCTAAAGACAGATACTCCATTCTCTCATTCATCCCAGGAGACTTTGAGGACTGCATCTGTTCTAAATTAAGTTTCTTTTTCTTGATCACAGATGACCAGAACTGTACACAGTAGTCCAAATGGAGATTTATCAGCATTTTATAAAATAACACAAACATCTTCCTCTCTCTACTAAATATATACTTTCTAATCTTCCCTAGAACAGTATAAATGTATGATATGAACCAATACTGGTAACTCAGGGCGACCTCTTGATTCACCATGTAATTTACATCTTTCTTTCACCCCCACTTGGCTCAAACTGATGCAAAACTAATATAGAACTATAAACTATTTCTTACAACTTGTTACTTTACTCGAAATGACACTCTTTCTAAGACGTGCCTCTCATATCTTCATTTGCTTTCATGTTTCTCTGAATGCTGCTCTTTATTAAAATTTGTGGTCTTTGGAATTTACTCCTTCTTCTGTCCACATATGCCCACTTCTCAACGGATCATGTAGTGTAAAAAGAGAAGAGGGTCTCCTATTAGAATGTGTTACAATTTTTTAATCTGTACATTGAAAAGGAAACATTTAATCCCCAAGAACCTTAAGAATAGTTGAATAAATTTGTTGGCACCTGGTCTAATCAAGCAGGGACAAACTCCAAACATAACTAATAAGGAAGACATCAAATAGCAGCTTTCAATTTTTATGTAAGTATCTCATGGAGAAGACTGTATTGCATTTTGTTTCCTTCATCCTATATATATATATATCTGAGAAACTCCATTCTTCACATAATTTTTATTCTGTACCAATCCATGCCCTTGAATAAGTTCTCACATACCACATTACAACATCCTTCATCTGAACTCTGCAATTATGAGCCACTCTTACAAGTGTCTGAATTTCTGCATTTCAGAGACGTTTCTGAAATAATCATAATGTACTGACCCCTGGTTTTTGCACTGAAGATGTTCAGTACAATTTGCCAAGCCTTTAGAGTACTGTCTTATGCCTGCAGGTACACCCTGAAATAGTAAAAAGACATTTGATGAGAATATTTACTTTAAGTAACTTTGCAATTGTATCCATAAAAATAATCTCTATCCTCATTTATTTTTAAAAGATGAATAATACTTGTTATTTTCAGATGAGACTGACACATTGCCAGTTTTAAAATGGTCTTTGTATTTTATCTGCAAGTTTAAAATGTAAGTAGTTCATGGTGTTATGAATGCATGGCTTTGCCCATTTTTAAATTCCTCAGAGACATGAATATCATGTATTTCTGATATATATATTCAGAAATTGGAAAAAAGTTATAAAATACCATGAAAAGAAGAACTGGAACAGCACAGGTTGTTGTGTAGCTGCTATAGAGAGGTGTCCATGCTCCATCTCTTACCGATCCTTTTCCTTTTCGTGTATTTGCTGGGCCCAGCATTTCTTCTGCTCAACGCAGCAGCTGTGACTGAAGGCAATTCTCCTTGTTTTTTCCTGTTCACATGAAGTCATTTGAAGAAGTGCTATTCATTAGTATCTAATTTTGAAGATCCTTGCACCAAACAGAAAGGGAAATCATCAGCTTACTTGAAAAACTATTTTCCCATTTATATAGTACCTACGTGTACTATACGTTCTATTCAGTTGAGCTTTTTCTTCTCCATCTTTTCTGTACAGCTGTCAACCTTTTGACATCCTCAGGACTGGATTTATGGTGCTCTTTTCCCCACAACAGTGAATCCAGCTTTTCTTTAGTACAAAAGTGCTACATTTAGTTACAAAAACAGATACATATTTCCTACCTGACCGTTTCAGGAAGAAATACACGACTGTGTCAATGCTATTCTCAAATAATTTCACCACTGACTGCAAAAAACATTATTTGTAAGAGCTAGTTTTAGCTTTCTTTATTGAATATATAGACCTTTTTGACAGACTTTTTCAGTTTATTAACAATTATAGACATTGCTTCTGCTAGGTTTGCCTATTACATTACATATTAACAACCACTGCTTTGTATTCATTTTTTTGTTTTCAGAATGTAATTACAATCCTAGTCACCACAGAGCCTGGGATTGTTTTTACAGACTGAATTTATACCATCTGAAATAAAAAAAAATATTAAATCAAACCAGTTTTACCTCCCTATAATGAAAAAGAGAACTAATTTCAGCTTTTAACACTAGTAGTTGGTTTTTGTTGGTTCAGTGTAAACTCTTACACATTCTAGTACCCTGTATTTTTTATTATCAAATTGATATTAATTTCATTTGTGCCCATCTCATTTATACAGTGATTTCAAAATTTATAGGGGAAATGCAGAAACCTTCCCTCAAATTATCTTAGCAGGTACCCTGTATGAAAGTCTCAAAATTATACAGAGCATTTTTAACACAGATGAGGGCCTAGGGATGTTCCTCAAAGCTGTAGCTCATATCTTACTATGCTATTTGTATCTCTCCCCTACACTCCTGTACTTTTGGTCATTTTCATTTTGATTACATTTTAATTCTCTGTATTATTCCTTTTAAATTTTCCTTGTGATTTTTTTCCTCTTTATTATTTTCCCACCACTTGTCAGTCAAAATTTTATGATTTTTTTTTCTCAGTTTCTTTCCCCCCCTCATCATTTATGCTCATCTCTCTTTTGGGTTTAATAACATGACATTTTATATTATGGCATTGTCTCCTGCTGTGTGCATTCAAATTAAGATACATCTGAAATTGAGATTGTATTACATGAAATACATGAAGTCTTTCAAGACTTTTAACAGTTCCTCTTCCAATGTATTTATCCTTTCCTCCTCCTCCCAATAATTTTAAACTTTATTTTTAATTTCTATTCCTAATTTCTATTTTTAATTCATGTCTATGTCACTAGTCCTAACCCTTGTTTCTTATTTAATGGTGTTAATCCTACTGCAATTAGCCCCTGCTGGGAATTTAGCAAGTTGATGTGTAAGAATTGATTTCAAGGCACCATTTAGCAATACAGGCTGGTTTCTTCTTTTCCTCAAGCTTTGCTTCCTTTGGAGTATCTACTGACCGCAGAGCCTTTGTGTGCTCTTCCTGTTTTTGAGCTGACAGTAACTATCTGAGGACATGCTTTTTAAGATGATGACTTTGTGTAGGTATAAATTCCCAAACCAAGAGAAATCATCTTAGGAACGGAAGGGCCCAGGAAAGGGTGAGATACACAGGTGGTGCCATATGACTTACGGAGCACTTTGAGAATCCATTTTCCCCTGTGGCCTTCAGCAATCTCCAGCAGCAGTTGCTGAAAACAAAGATATAAAATGCAATTCATTTACATGTCAACTACCAGTAATTAAAAAACCTCCCCTGCATTAAACAAAATTTTAAAATAGCATGCAATCTCACTGCTGTACTGTCAAGAATTTTTTTTTGTATCAACACGACATGGAGAATAATTTTATTATTTTAAGCATAAATGCCCAAAACATCTAAGAATATATTTTTAACTTAGCATAATTTCTAACCTGAAAAAGCATTAATTTTTATATTATCTGTCAATTCATCTAGATGACCGTTTCATTTTTTTTTTTTCCAAAAACTTGTCAGGAAATAAAGTTCACTCTGTTAGAGGAAAGAAAATCTGCTACTATCCTACCAGTGAGAAGAAGAAGAAATGTCACAGAGAAGAAGGTCCACATAAGAAAAATAAGTAATTAAACAAAAGCTATTCCAGCCTTTAAGGGAAATTGGATTGCAAATGTAGGATTCAGGAAATTTCAATTGTAAATGTTGTGTCCATAAAAGATTTTCCAACGTCAAACTCTTGCGCTTTACAATAGTGTTGTGGTTTTAAGTAACCAGAGTTTTTTATTAGCTGGGGGGGCTAGGAGAGAGGCTTCTTTAAGAAGCTGCTAGAGTTTTTCTCTGCTCTAAGCTAGCCAAGGTCAGGCAACAACGCCTCTGTGATAACATATTTAAGAAGGAGTAGAGAAAGAAAGTCTGCGCAGAACATCATGGCCGCTTAAGAGACAGGAGGGTGCGGAGCTTGATTAGCACCAAGGTCAGAGAGAGGAGAAAGAGAAGATGCCTTAAACACTGGAATAGGGCCCCAGCAATCTGTGAGGAACCATAGGGGCGAAGATTCTTCAGCCTGTGAACCCGTGGAAAGACTGGGAGGTTTTTCCACGCTGGAACAGAGACATGCCGGAAAAGAGAGGCTGTGATCCTGTGTTTGGAGCAGAGGGGCCTGGTGGAACCCCGTGGGCCGTGAGAAGAAGAGATGCTGGAGAGCAGAGCCGCATTTCTTGGGACAATTGATGGCCGTGAGAAGCACATGAAGCACTGAAAGCAGCTGAGCAGCCGGCACCTGAAATGACTGCACCTATGGTAAAGTGATTTACATGACGACAGTACCAGGAAAACTGTTGTTAGTAATGAATCCACTAAGAAGCAGTTTGCAACAGACTGTTTCCGTGGAGAAGACCCCATGAGGAAAGCTGGGGTGGGACTCTCTCACTCTTCTGAACAGCAGCAAAGAAAATCTCTGATTGTAACCCCCCCCCCCACACACACCTGCCTTCCCGAGCTGTTGGGGGAAGGTGAAGGATCTTAAAAGGGAGGGGTGGGGGGGGGAAAAAGGTGTCTGTAACAACTATCAAACTGCTCACCCTTAAACTCTTAAGCTCTGATTTTAGTAGTAGTTGTTGTAGTAGTAGTAAACTCTTAACATTCTAAGTTAGAGCCTGTTTTGCTTGTGTGAAGTAGTTAATAAACAGTTGCTTGTAATCCTTATCACAAAGGTCAGAGGTTTTTTTTCCCTTCTCTGAGAAATTTTAGATCCATGTGTGGGCTCTCGGCTTTTAGCCAGAGTCAAACCATGACAAATAGTAAAAAGGGGCTCATCTTCATACTCTTTATAAAGCTCATATGTCTATCAAATATAATGTTGAACAAAGTCTGGTATGGTGCTTTTTTCCAACACTAAATGCCAAGCATACTGACAACATTCCCCAATTTTCAAAAAATACTACATTTGAAGACAACAGAAACAAGCTGCTAAAACATAGAAGACCGAAAGCTAAACTTAGTAGATTTGTCTATTACTTAATAGATTTGCCTGCAATGGAATTGTATCACAATTCATAAAATAACCAAACTAAGATAGCAGATTCTTACTCAGTTTTTACTACATTTCCACCCACATAAAGTAATTTCAAATTAAATTTACTTCAACATCTAGGTAAAAAAAAGAAGATTCAGCCAGGAAAGTCCTAATTACAGAGAAAATCTGTTTTAATAAAAAACACACTAAACTTCCTACAGTACTAACTTACTCAGGAAAATGCTGGGTGTGGTGGTGGTTTCAGTTAGGCCAGCATAGTTCAGAAAGAATTCAGCTGAAATCAGTGAAATTATTCCTACAAAAGATCAAAGTAAGATCATTAAATAGCAAAATCATGGAGACTATGGCAACATGTCGATATTAATACTTATTTGCTTTACAATACATTCAACTTTCAGTGCTTTAGATTTTAATTATGTACACAGGATCTGGGATATACATCTCCCAAATTCCTCCATGATCATCTGCTCAACTAGACAGTTGGAGTGACCTTTTTTTTTCTGCCTCTTCATCTTGCAGCAGGAGACAAGCACGTGTTGCTTTCACTTCTTCCCAGACATGCATATAGCTGGTTGTCTGACAGAGAAAAAGAAACTACTATGAAATACTTCCATTTTAAATTTACAAAATAATTTAAAAGACAAACTGCGAAACTCAGTTAAGAGTTGGAATGTGCAGAGCTGAATCACCACTGTGGGAAGGTGTATATCCTTCCACTGTTTCGTGCTGAATAACTTCTGCCTGTATCAGATTGTTTCTGAGAAAGCATAACAAGATACCATCGAAATTGCCATGACAAATAAAATTGACAGGAACTGGACCAAAGGAAGAAGAGATGGGAAACAAGCACTTGATATAAACATGTTTATTAATTGAATATCACAAAAATTAATCACATACTTTTCTTAATACTTCTTTGGTCAAGGTTTTGTTAGAAATTAATGCCTGCACATAGAAAAAGTCAAGAACAGAGAAAGTGAAGGAAAAAACAAAGTAGCTAATGGGGAAAAAAGGTTGAGTGAAATATGTGACCAATACATAAGTAACTGCTGTTTTGTAAGCAGAACTAATACATATATTCCTGAACTCTGTATATTATATTATTAAGGGATAGTTATAGCCTCAGCTTTAGATATTTTTAATTTATAGAAACAAAATGGCAAATGTTATCTGAAGGGAATCCTTGTATATAAGCCATCTGTCCTTTTAGTCCCTATTTAGTAGATAATTATGGTCATGGTTACACAAACACTTAATGAAGCCAGATCAATGAATTATCCATTGTTATTTCCAAATATTCACCCATCTTTCTTCAATTTTGAAAACATTTGGAATGTTGATGTCCAAACTGGGCTGTTTCCTGCATTAATTTCAAGGTCCATTCATGTTCAACAGCACATTCAACTGTTTTTATTCATCTGGGCTTTCTTCATAATTTTTGCAACCAACGCATTTGCAAATAAAGGAAGATATAATTTTATCCTGGTAAATTAGAATACTTAGAATAAAAATTATATAAATCTTAAATTAAACATGCATTTGAACAACCATTTGAGCCATACCACCAGGGACTTATTCTAGATGTGTTTGTCCTCGACACTCAGAGCAAGACCAAAAGTATCAACAAACCATGGAAGCAAGACAGGGGTTTTTTTCATGGAATCTCAGTGAAGGTTGATGTTCTGTATATGGACAAATCAGTCCTCCTCTCAATTCGTGGGTAATTTTGCAATATAATAAAATATTGCAGAAGGAAGGATTAGTAGAAAATAATTTCTCATTTCTTCTGGAGCATGGGATTGGCTCAGAGCACCAGATACTGAAAATTTTAGCTGATCAACTTCAGCCAGATTCAGTTCTCTAAAGACATGACAAGAAAAAAACTTTGCCTCCTATATTGAAAAAGTTTTATGACGAGAAATTTAAAGAAAGAAGGTAAGTGATTATTTTTAGTTTCTGCTAGTTAGAAAATATAGTCAATATTAAGGTAGTAACTGATGAGAGGAAAATTCACCTGACTCACTCACTATAATTCTTGAGACATTGTTATGGTTTGACTCCGGCTAAAATGCCGAGAGCCCACATATAGATCCAAAATTTCTCAGAGAAGGAAAAAAAACTTCGACTTTTGTGATAAGGATTACAAGCAACTGTTTCTTAACTATTTCACAAGCAAAACAGGCTCTAACTTAGAATATTAAGTCTTAACTACCACTACTACTACTAAAATCAGAGTTTAAAAGAGTTTAATAGTGGGAAGTTTGATAGATGTTACAGACACCTTTCTCCCCCCACCCCTCCCTTTTAAGATCCTTCACCTTCCCCCAGCAGCTCGGGAAGGCAGGTGTGTGTGTGTGGGGGGGGGGGTACAGTCAGACGTGGTCTTTGCTGCTGATGCTCAGAAGAGTGAGAGAGTCCCACCCCAGCTTTCCTCGTGGGGTCTTCTCCACGGAAACAGTCTGTTGCAAACTGCTTCTTAGTGGATTTGTTACTAACAACAGCNCCCCCCCCAGCTAATAAAAAACTCTGGCTACTTAAAACCACAACATTCCACCCCTCGCCTCTGTGAATCACATATTTAAGAACTATCACTAAAACCAACACCCATCAGAAATCATTACTTACATTAACACCTAATTAAAAACACAACCCAAATTCCCATACAGAAACAAAACAAAAGATTATCACATCACTAAATAAGAGCGCACAGTTACACAAAATCCACCCCTAGATTCTCTACAGACATTCTGAGCACTTGCAATTACATCCTTTGTGATGGTGAGGTTTAACTTTTCTTAGTTTCCTTTTCCCAATCTTTGGTAAGAAAGCTTCTTTGTTTCTATCAGGAAAGGCCTTAAACAAAAAAAATCTAGCCTTAAATGGCTAGATTATGTTTTTAAACACCTGAACAACTGTGATTTGATGTTTAAGAAAGATGTTTTGATTTCCACTCCCATTATTGGTGGCATGAAGTCCATGGATAAAGGAATATTAGCTTGCATATGAGAGCAGGATTTCAAAGATTCCAGAACACTAAGCTCTTGGCTGTACTACAGAAAGCAACCTAAATTTAAGGAGTCAACCCAGAGGGCCCATCTACTGTTCTCCTAAGATTTGTTTTCTTTCACTGCTGATATTGTTCTCACCAGAAAACCCATTCACTGAAATCTGTATCAGATTGGAACAGCAGGTTTTAACTAGGTCCCAAGTCCTCGCACTGCCGTGGACTACTAGAAAGCAGATTAAAGAGGTTAAAGACCCTTTATGTGCAATATTTATGCATGGCACAGTTGTTAATCAGTGAAAACCAAGATTTATTATGCTCCACATGATGTCATCTACAGCAGTGAAAGGAGTGCTGAGACACCAACAACTCCATCAGCTGAACTACAGATGAGCACCTGATTTGGGAACTAGTTGTTGGATATGGACAGCAAAAACTGCTGTGGCTTTGACTGGTTAGATGTGGCAAAGCTCCAACTCTAATTAGATCAGCATCTTGTACAATCTCAAAATGATAAAAAAAGAGTTCTGGAGAGTTGCATAAAGTAAGGACAAAGCCATTAATATATCCTTAAAGAATGAACAGTAGGATAAGACTTTTCATTTTCACTTTAAAATTTACAAATTAAATTATTGCGTATGAGATTAAATTATTGCCCAGGTTGTGCAGTTTGATATACACACAAGAATTAGAACACATGTTATTCTTTATTCCACTAATAAAGTCAGTCTCCAACTGTACAAGCAACCCCCTTCTCACTAGTGCAGGATTCAGTGTCACTGCCAGGAGAGCCAACTTTGCATTTGCTGCATGGGTCAGCCAGAAAGACTGAATTTTTTCCCTTTAATTTTTGTCTGACTTTGTGATACAGTAAATTTTCATTCAAGTAAAAAACTTTCAGAAATTAAATTTGGAGTTGAATCCTTCCTTCTGAGAATTATTACTCAGTTAACACATCACTGGTTTTAATCCAAAGTTCTATAGAAGGAAAGAAAGACATCCCTAAATTTCCTTATGCAAGAATAATAGAGGCAACACTTGCCTTAATTTACGTTTAAAGTAACATATTTCAAATACTGCAACTAGTGGAAAAAAACAATACTATATTTTTCGTGTATTTTTCAAATGTATCTGTACATTTTTCTTTTCTTTACTTTTTTTTTTTTTTAACACCTTACTGGCTTTTAATCAGTCAGTTCCACAAACTCAATTGCTGTAACAACTACTGCAGCTGCAGATGTTGCAAAATCACCATTTGCAAAGCAATCACAGTATCTATGATTAACATGTAAAATGACATAAGAAAATATTAAGTAGTTTAAGTGTAAGTTTTGAAATTTAAATTATACTTCTAGGCAGAATGTTCAGTTTCTACTAATGAACAAGTTCGTTACTGTGTCATTTAATCACATCTAAATCTAGGCAAAGAGCTTCTCTCTCTTGTTCAGTTTCACATTTTGTGAAACATACCCAGACTATCATTGAATCAAATTTAATTATTGTGTATACCTGTGTATATTATTTATGTATGAAAGCAGCAGCAACACAGAGAAATTTTATTATACAGTATTTGCATTCTACACAGGATTTTCCAGATATACTTGTAGCTTCTCTTTCTATTTTTCATACTATGGATTATATGCAGTCATCTACACCCCTGCATGCAATTCTGAGCTGGCATGACACAAGTTTACATCAACTCTGCATCTAACTCCATATCAGATGAATAATTTTTAATCACACATGTAGCACTTGTCTGAAAGCACACATCCTGTACATTTTCCCTTTCACTACACACTGCTATCAGCATTCATTAATTTTCCCTTTCACTACACACTGCTATTAGCATTCATTAAATGCTGATAAATTATCAGTTACAATTTAAGACACTGAGATTTTGTGCAGTTACATGGTTTCTTAGACTTTGTAGCCCCTAAAATAAAAGGTAAGCTGCACAGCTTGAAAGAGAAAAAATTAGGAAAAAAAAAACAAATACAACAAAACTATTCTATAGTTTTGAAAAAATAAATACTGCTTTTTAATTTTTTTTTTACACCAATACTGGTGTTACTTAACAACTTCCAGAAACTGCATCAGAAGAGTAAGCAACCTGTAAATTCCCTCTATCCACCAGCTGCTGCTGCTTGGGACAGGTCTGCCCTTAGTCATGCAACTGAGAATTTGTGTAGCTGCAAAGCTCTCTCACCTTTCACACTGGGGTTGCATCTGCCTCTTATTTTACAATTACCTGCAAATAAATACTATAAAAGGAATTCTACTAGTTTTAAAAATATAGGCGAAACATGTTAATTAGATTCAGAAACATATCAATTAACTTTGATAATTGGATGTTTTTGAGGGAAATGAACGGCACAATTGTACTGATACTAAGAAACCTGAATCAAAAGAAAAATGTGTAAAAAATCCTAATGGCAAAAAATATTCTCCTTCATTTGGTAAAAGTCAATGCGCTTTCCTTTACCCCAAAGAAGTGGGTCTTCTTTTAAAATGGTTCTCAGAAATAACATAATCTATATAATGCCAAATGCAAAGGTTCACAATTGGAACAAATGTATTTTTCTTATGGGAAACTCTATTTTTAATTCTGGTATTACTTCTAGAAAAGGTTGAAATCAGAAACCTTTATATGCAGAAAGTGTAGTGAGTGCTAGCTCAACTCTATTTAGAAAATACATACAATTGTTACTTCTCAACACAGCCTTGACAACTCATTTTAAAAAAAGAAGAAAGAATGTATGTTGTACTTAACAAGTTTAAAGGATATTGTTCATTTGGAACACGTTCTACTGGAACAGGTAAAAACTGCCCCACTATGGGTGTTACAGGGCTGTTACATCTGTGAAGAAGATACTCACCTGAAGTCTGCAGATCAACTTGCAGCACATAAAGTTTCATTTATGCATAAATGTTTATTGAATTAAGCACGCAGACAAATCGGTATCTTTTTGTGTTCATTAAAAAACCTCAAACCTGGGGCTGTCTGTCCTCTGGTAGCAGTTTTTCCTACAATTTCGTTTTCAATCTAAAACTACTCTACAATAGATAGTGTCAATGAAGGACCTAGAAGTTTTCTTTCTAGCAATGTTTTTCTCATTGCAAAAAACCCCCAAAAAGCCAAGAATAAAAGCCTGATCACACGAAAATACCCCTGAAAGAGGAGTCCACCACTATTTTTTCAGCTGCTAATTTGAGCTCTTTCACTCTATGACATTAAGTACATCTAGATTCAAATGCCATAGACTTAAAACATTTTGATAAAATAAGAAAGGTATCAGAAAAAAATATATTTTATCCTGAGTTTTTCTTTTACAAATTTCCACAGTTCTGTGCGAGAAACTGCAACAGAGGTCTTTAGCTTATGAAAAAAATTACTAAAAACCCCTGGTGAAAACCAGAGCTGTCAGAGTAAGTCTTTGTGTAACTCCTGGTGAGGAACTGCAGAAAATACCTGAGCCCCTGAGCTTAAGGAGAAACAATTGGCCATTATAAGGTTAAAAGATGAGTCTTAAACTTGTATTTAATTCCTTCCCATCTAAGGAAAGAAAAAAAAAAAGAAAAAAAAGGAAACCAAAGGAAAATATAACTCTAAAGCTGAACAGTCCCTAGAAACTTTTAATTTCTTATCCTAATTCTTTCACTCACTGTGAAAATGAATAAACAGGAGAAAGCTCAAGCAAGTAAAAACTAAAAAAGATACACCAGCACAGTCCTCCTCCACTTTTTGTTCCCTACCATTACAGTAAAAGAATGGGAGTTTCAATTTTATAAAGGAACACGACCTTTTACTTGAATGTGCCTGGTTCACTTTTCTGGTGGCTTCTGACAAATATAAGCAAACAAGGTCTATACCCGGAGCATTTGCTGAGAGACGTTCACATTCAGCATCTGTTGCTATTGAGAGCAGTATCTTGTGCTTGTATAGTGCTTAATGTTAAAAGGCATTGGTTTTGTACTGCCATCATAATAAAAGATAATATTAAATTATAATACTTCTGAGGAAGATACATTTAAGTAAAGAAATCTTTATGTAAATTAAAACGAAACTACACCAAATTCTTTGCGGCTGGTTACATGAAAATGTGTTACTCCATCTAAATAGGACCTCAGAAACCACTTTCTTTTAACAAGCAATGGCATTTCAAGTTCTCATAATTACCTAATTATTGAGACATTCTGAATCCCAGGTCCGAAGCACACCCACCACTGAACACTGCTTTTCATTTATAGAAAAACAGTGTCACTTGGTGGCAAACGAGGGTAAATACAAGCAGGGGCTTGTGCTAAATGTGCTTTATATGGAAAGTAATCTCTATATTAAAAGCTTAGAATAATTCCAACATATCCATTACATCATTTCTATTGCACTGGAGGGCCCAGTAATTTTTCAGCTGTAAGATGGAGTAGTAAGTGGTAGTATCTAAATTACCTTTGGCTCATCTCCCCCGGTTGCTGGTTGAGAACACAAACACATGCAATTGCACATCAAGAATCTACGATATACTATGACAGACTAGAGATAATTTTCATTTTTATTGTATCCAATTGAAGATAATTATTTTGGTCATGATACTCAGGAATTAGAGGAACTCATTTTAGTTTTTTTTGTGTCACAACTGTTTAGACACAGTATTTGCATGTCTACTTCCAACTGGCAGATAACCTGGAATGAATAACTAATGATTAGTTTTAATGCAAGAAACTGTAATTCTAGGCATATAGCTATAAAGACTTTCATAAGAGTACCACCCATCCTATAAAGCCTTAAAATCAGAGACTGGAATCTCAGAAAGAGATCATTGAGCATTAAGTTGTTTGGTTTTTAACCATTTATTTTAGGAAGCACCTATTGAGATCTAACATTGTAGCTCCTCAACATGCCATTGTAAACATTCATGTTTCATTTAATTTATGTAGTTGTGATTTCAAATCGAGACTTTTCCTTTGGATGAAGTAATCTTCACAGTGGTTTTTTTTTTTGTTTCCAGCTGTTAAATAGAAAGCAACATGTTACATATAAAATATATATATAAAAAGTACCATTATAGTTAGATAAAATCCAGATTGTGAGTCCAAGGAAAGGACTGCCTTACTATTTTTGATACAGCACTTACTAAGTGAGACTTTCCATGTTAGTGTGATACAAATCAGTTAATTTTCTCTAGCATATAATTTTGCTATCTATTACAGCATATAATTACTACAGGGTTGGAATAATTTCTGTGTGAACATCTGGATTCCCCCACTAGACTGTGCAATGCAGCCAGACTCATCAACTTTTGAACTCTGAAATCAAATTGCTGTGTCTTGGTGATTCCTGATAACAGCTTGCATTAAGAAAGCAGGTTTGTCCTGTGAGCCCCACAAGGAATTTTTTGCTGTAGACTTTTCCAGAGAGTAACTGAAAAAAAGCTTAGAAAACATAACTTCAACCTATGCAGAAAAACTACCAGATATGGCAAGCAATGGGAAAATCCTCTACAAAAAGACTTATAGTAGAAGCTATAACTTACTGCTGCTAATAAATTACTTTTTAACTCATTTGGAATACAAAATTTTGAGATGAAAAGTGTGTCAACTGTGGAAGCAAAGAACAGAAGTTAATATCCTATTTGCACATTGTACAATTGTCTAACAGTTGCTAATACAGACAGTAATACGTAAAACTGAAGTGGGTGCATTTGTAACATGTTAAGGTTTCTAATGAGCAAAATAACTACCCAGCCATTTTAAAATATGGCTCATAACTAATTTCCAGTAGTTATTCACTAACTTATTCACAGTGCAAACTACTTCTGACAATATAAACCAGAAATTTATTTCTGTATTTACGATTAAGTTTGTTCTAGTGTGAAATTTATGACATGACTTTAAACATTATGTGGATCCCATATACAAGTTTTAACGTGGCAACTTCCCACATGTAAGTTACAAGTAAACAAGAATATATAAAATTTTAATTTCACTTAATCTTACTGGCAACATTTTGAAATTTTATTGACTGTTCCTTCTGGAGAGAAAATGCTTGAAGGTGGAACACAAATTCTAATGTGGCACCGTTACAGAGAAAAAAAGTGGAGACAATTTGAAGGCAGATAAGGCTGAATCCGTATGTTCCATCTTCTTCTGGAAGATTTCTCTCCTTATACTTTTCAACATCTTCTTCATCACAGCTGTTGTTCCCATGTGGATGTACTTCAATTTTTACCACTGTAATTTGATTTTCAATGCTAAGTGGATATTTAACACAATCTAACAAAGTCTCTCCTACATTTACAGTGCATAAATTATTGCCTTGACTAGATAGCAATCCTTCTCCAGTGGAATTATTAATTACTGCAATTTCCAATTAAAAAGTTCTCAAAACAGGACTCTCTTGAATAAATATTTCACTTACAAGTCCACTGTTTATTCTGGTCTTATATCAAGCAATATCTTGTTCTTCAAAGTCATCAGCAGACTATCAAATGGTTCATATTTGTTCTTTTCATTGAAGACTATTAAATCTATTTCAGTATTTTGAATAATTTTTCTATAGGCAAGTGACTGAAATATTCTTAACTAAACAATGCATATATGTAATACTGAAATTAATCTAATTAACATGTAACTGAGAAACTTCAAAACAGAATG
Source organism: Calyptomena viridis (assembly GCA_013390005.1). Classification (NCBI taxonomy): domain Eukaryota; kingdom Metazoa; phylum Chordata; class Aves; order Passeriformes; family Eurylaimidae; genus Calyptomena; species Calyptomena viridis. The sequence continues at coordinate 11,538 of WEIV01006325.1, read as the reverse complement.
CTACAATTTTTTTGGGTTCTGAATCTAGCTCTCAGAAAATACCATGCCAACACAAAAAAGCTGCTTTTACCACAAGAACTCATTCTTTTTAACTTTTACACACATTAACAGCATTCACACTTAAATCAGAATTTTGCTATTTGGGTTTAGTAGCCAACACCCCCTCAATCAAATTTTATGTAGTACACTTAGGTATAATTACACTGTTTTGTGTCAGTATTACAGAATACCCTAAGTTGGAAGGGATCTGCAGGAATCACTGAGCCCAATTCCTGGCCCCAAGAATCACACCATGTGCCTGAGAGCATTGTCCAAATGTTGTTCAAGCTTCTTGACCAACAAGTGTGTGGTGGGGTGACCACTCCCCTGAGGATGCAGGGCATTAACACAAAACCTCACCTGTACCCTCCATGTCACTACTGCGAGCTGACAACACCACAAGCCAAAGGACCTCTACCCAGAGTAACACAAGGCCATCCCTAAAAAGACAGGCCAACATCCACATGCAGGGTTGTCACCACTATTGCTGAATTTAAGGCAGAGGGTTAAGGCCCCGAAGGGCCCCTGACTAGACCAGGATATAGCAGTTCTCTGAAGATTCAGGTCCCTCTGAACTTGTGCATCAACCACTACCTGCTCTAGAACCTGTTGGATGCTCTCCCCCTTCTCAACCCAGTGTCCAGGGCAGAAGGGGAGGTGACAGACCCTACCTGGGGTCTGTGCCAGGCGTTCAGCAGAGGGCACTTAAATCACTTAAAGCACTATTGAGTAGTCCACTACTCCTGTTCCTAACTAGATTTAACAGCAATGATTTCACAAGTCCAGAAACTGCAGCAAGGGAGCTGGGAAGAAGATACAGAAGACACTAAACATTGTAAAAAGTAGTGGTAATTGTGAAATTTTATTTCATTTTTTTGAAGTCACAGAAGAAAGTAGAAAATAGAGACAAAGTGTTGGATGTAAATAACCAACAATAGGATGTAGAGTAACTAAACAAAATAAAAAAACCCTCTAGCTTAAATTAATATATTTTACATGAGAAAACAATTGGTACAAAGGCTGAATTAGAACTATGATTTTCAAGGTCAAACACATACCTCCCCATGTCCCTCAAAAGACTCAAGCCTTAAAAGAATATTCAGTTGAGAACCAAATTAATCTGGAAGAATGGTACCCTCTAAATGGACTTAATGCTTTCCTAATTTCTGCTGTGAAATAGCTGAAATAATAAATTTGAAAAAATACACATTTGAGGTATTTCACCAATTTGTAATGCTATTTAATAAGCAGAAAAGGTTATTATCATCCAACCTGACTTACCACGTGCTCAACCTCAACCTTGAGCTCTTAAATCACTAATTGAGAATTAATGATTCAAGGTTTTAGTAACAAATTAGTAGTTTTACTGGAATAGGAACATTTTACTTTACAATAAAGTACACTGTACTAGAAGATTCATTAAAATCTAGGTAATTTCAGTTACATTCCTATGGCTCTGAGCAAAAAACCCCAAGCAGTTTTACCGTATGTACACAATATCAAACATCAAGATTTAAATTACTTATTAATAACCTACATTCACTGTGGATTTCTAAGATTTACATCCAAAAGGCATATTTTATTTACATGCTGCTGACATTTCAAAGAAAAAGAAATAAAATATTACCTGTTTAGGAATTATGATCTATTCCAAAATTTAAAAAGATACATTTAACACCACAAAACATTTTAAACATTTACAATAAAAACCAGCTTGCTGTGCCAATTATACTCACTCTCCAAGAATGTAAAATTGCATTGATAACTGCACTAACTACAATTAGACTAGAAACACTTACAACCTGAGAGCCAAATCTAAACTGTTTTTTAAAGAAAATCCTACAAGCTAACATGCCCTAGTGTTAATGTAAGCACAAATTGGTCAGAGGTGAATTAAAAAAGACAAAACCCAACACAAACCCCCAAAACCCCCAGTGCATTGTTTCTGCAGCTCCAAAAATAGATCACTATAAAGTTGTTGCAGTAGTTGGATAAATGCCATCCACAGTAAGGCTTATTTCAAAGTGTCCCTTCCCATTTACTGTACCCTAATCAAACGAGTGACTTTGATCAATTCCCGTGTGGATTCCAACATTTCTGTAAGCATGCAATTGCTTAAGTATGCATCTTGAATCTTTGAGGGTTCCCACCTCAAACACACATATACAGGCGTTTTCATAGCTAGATCAGAGTAAATATAAACATGAGGAGGCAAAAGAAGTTAGAAATACTGGCCAGAAAACATTCAAAGACAAGTGAGAAGTTTTATATCCACCCCAAGGGCTTTTTAAACTTAGCATAGCTCTGGAGCAGGATTCACTGTATTACTAACCACTTTGTACCTAGTATAAAATAATAAAAATAAGAAAATTGTTGCGTTAACAAGTACACTTTACTACACTGCAGGATGTAAAAAGTTACCACACCTATAAATCCTGGGGAAGAGAAGCATCATGCACAAAGTTACTCCATTTGGTAGCAGCCATTTTATTTCTGTACTTGGAAACATCATGCTCTTTTTTGAGTTAAATAGCTTTCCCCTCCCTCCTTGTATTCTTTAGAAACTACTTGATCAAGGGTGTCTCCCAGGAAGGGTTTAAGAATGCCATGATTTTCCATTCTGGATCTATTTTCCATGGCTTTAATAGTTTGCCCTTCTCATGCATGTGGTTGGCAGGGTAGTAGTGGTCTTTCCAGGCAGAAGACAGGCAAATTGCACTCACCTACACACACAGCCTTGAGTTTTAGACTATCCAACATATTGCATTTCAATAAATTGATTTCCTGGGACACAAACTCTTATCTCTGGTGACCACCAATACAATTCACCAACACTAACACATGTAAATCTGAAACAAAGTTAGTCCTGCACTTCATAGGGACTGATCTTTGCTATTTAAGACAGGAGCATTTCATTAGAGCTTTAAACCTAACTGCACCATATGGCAACATATTCAAGTCTACTTATGCCACATCATCCTAACTTGCAACGTGAAAACCAGGCCCGCATTACTACTAATTCACTTCCTTCACCACTAAAACAATGTAAAATCAACTCCCAGCATATGCTTTTTGCCTAGGTTAAGGATCTTCAGTTTTCTAAGGCACTTGCATGAACAAGCACACAGGTCCGCTTATTTATACAGAAATAAAATTAATGTCACAAACATTCCTGTAAGCAATGAGAAGAATGCGATACCTGCTAATGAGGTTACACATTTTACTACCCAAATGGTTGGGTTGTTTTTTGTTGGTCGCTTTTTGTTGGTTTTTTTTCCAAAAACCATAAAATTTCTACACTTTAGTATGTTAAGGTGAGTTGCAGCAGGGATTTTTTTGGTACATTTTACAGACTTTATCTCTAAAAAAACCCCCCAAAAAGGCAAATAGCCATAAGTTTTGTCACTCATTTACATAAAGCAGCAGATACACTGAAGAACATTCTGCTATTAATACATAGTAAATCTAACTTTTTCTAGTATTTGAGTCAGTGTGTTTTATCCCTTTGATTCTGAAAACAAGTACACTAATCTAAGTAAAAAAAAAAAAAAAAGGAGAAAGTGTACACAAATTAAGAGAAAACATTAGAAGCTGGAATATACATGACTTTATGCAGTGATACTATGCTTCATCCCTAGAAACATACAAGATTCCAAAAGTCATCCTTTGTGGAAATAAACTCTTCCAAACTACTGGGGGGGAAAAAAAAAAGGAACATTTAATACACTGCTAAAGTCTTAACAGGTGATCAAGAAGGCGTTGACTCCGTTTCTTCACCAGCTACTGTTTGACAAACCTTGATCTTGTTTACTGTGCAGAAGAGTTCTCATCCCAACAACAGGAGATTGCTTGGCACAAGAAAGCATTTCACTTTGTACAGTTTTTACTAAGGTTAAATAAACCCATGATGTCAACCATTGCTTTTTGGATGTTTTTTCCAAAACGATGAGAATCCTTTAAAAACAAACGAAAAACAAAACCAAATATTTTTACTTTCAATCAACAGTTATTTTTCAGGCAAAAGAAGAAACCTTTTAACATTTTGTCATGTTGGAGATTATGGAATTAGGGCATGTATTATACCATATAATACTATACAAATTAATCCAAGTTTATGCTATTAATAAGTAATGACTTCTCCATTTTACTTTCACTTTCTGACAGATAGAACTGAGATCATATTCTTCTAAAATCAGATATATGTGCAGCTTTCTGTTACTTTTAAATGGCTGGGTTTTGATACTGCTTTTTATACAAGATTTTGCAAAAGCTAATTTTCAGAAAAAAAGGAATGTTCAGAATGTGTATGACTAATGACCAAGTACCGAAAAAGCAGAAAAATGGTTTTTGAGTTTCTATCACAACCCTGAATTGACAAATTACATAAAGTACTGAAAATAAAAGTAACCATTTTCTAAGTGTAAACAAACTAGGAACTTGTTCTAGTTTTATTCTAAGTGTCAGATGAATGGTACAAAAAAGAAATTAAGATTACAAATATAAATTCTCAGCCACATTACAGGACCTACTATAAAGATCCTACCAATATCAAGCCCATACACATGAAATGGACCTGTACAGACCTTTGACTTGACTAATAAGTAAGAACAACAGAGAGAAATTTAAAGTACAAGCTAATAGTCATCTAAAGAACAATTTCAACTATGAAAAAAAGTTCTATTTCCAATCGTTAATAACTAATCATGATTTTTCAGAAAAATTAGGTCAAAAGAGGAAAACTAGTTCAGCCATGTAACCCTTAATAAACATGTTGATTTTGTTCAAGTCGTAAATATATAAAGGGAAAGGATGAACTGAAGCTCCCTCAAAGCAGGCCTCCAAAACAGCAGGATATTGAAGAGATGACATATACATATTCTAATAATGGTGTCATTCTAATAATTTTTTGATTAATTATGTTTCTCAAGCTGAGATTACAATTTATGGGCCAGCTTCTTTCAGTAGTACTTAAACCAAGAAGACTTAAATAGGGAGCATACGTTTTATTGGGTTTTCACAACTGCAGCCAGAGACAAATCAAAGCATAACTACAATAACAAAACCCAAGACATGCCCGTCTCACTGTTTATGGGACACATATGACTCATTTAATATGAGTTCCAGAGAACTACACATATATAAAGATGACCCTGGGCCACAGTTTTCCTTTATGCTTGAAAGTATAAGAGAAATAGAACATGGTATCCTTGGTTCATTAAGCTATTAAATTTTTAGAAGTGAAGACAAAAAACAACAGAAAAACAGCGTATGTTCGGAAAGAAAAAACACATTATAACAGCATATTGTAAGTTCTATTACATTTTTTTAGACAATGAATAGAACTGTTTTATAACCAGACATCAGAACAGATATAATAAATCATAGGAAAGGGCTCTTACTGTCTCAGAACAAGATATTTTGCTGGAGACATGGAAATGGATGGAATTTTCATCCAAGATAATATAAGAAACACCATAACCATCATCAGCCACCTATGGGAAGAAAGAAGAGAAAAACAAGTTCTAAACTTTTTTTTATCTTGCATTCTCAAATCAACTTACATATAATTACATGGTTTTTACTGTGCAGTTTTTAAAATCAGTTGCAATTTCTCCTCATGTGAAATTCAAGATTCCACAGCTAACTGAAAATTTTTGAAGATTAATTCCAACTGAGGAACAGTTCTAGTCTCATCTAAAGTGCATGGAATAAACATTTTCTGAATACTTGTCTGTAATATTTCCAAGCTTTAGTATTTTGAAATAAAATACTTGTTCAAAGAGTTTCTCTTATCAAAGTCTGGTCCTAAGCAGCTCTACAGCTTCANCCTCTCTGCCATGAAGCCCTGTACCACATTTTGTAACTATGCATTTCCTTAAAAATGATCCATTCTTGTAGTAGGATACCAGAAAAAGGCGACACAGATTTTTCTGAGCACAGTCAGATCACAGGAAAGCATTAAACACACGCATTTAAAAGCACAAGTTGCACCTTTGATGTGGTATTACAGATCTGAAATTTCCGTATGGCATATTGAAAATAAAACTCTTTTTTAATAGATACTTGTATTTTGCAAACATACCGGTCCAAACCCTCCACCAGAGGATACCATCTCAGGGTTCTTCTTTAGATCAATGTGTTGCTGTGGTGTCTGACTTGTTGACAGCCTCCAAGGTTCTGACAAAACCTTTATTAGATATGAGAGATGCAAACAAGTATGACACACTGTTTAAGAACATGTAACTTTCTCAAAAACTAGTCAAGATAAGTCAGAAAGCACTCGATAAAGCAATATTAAGGATACCTCCAGTTACCATTTCAACGGAATGAACAATTAAGAAGGTTAAAAGAAAGAGATAAACTTGTTCTAATATGCAAACCATTAACATACTGAGTAGTGATGTCCGTTCTTCAAAGAGAATAAAATAAAATTTCAATAGAAATGCTGCTTCAAACAAGATTATCTGGTTGACTGCCTGGTAAAATATGCACAAAGGTCTTGTTTTAACAAGACCATTCCTAGCCATATTCAAATCCCAGTAAGATACTACAAGTTAGAAGCTTGTAAAATTTCTAACAATACGTATGTATCTTGAAAGTCTGTGGAAGTTGTAGAAAGTTGTTTTATTCTTGACTTAGCCACTAGTCATATTTAGGAGAGCAAACAGACAAATGTGAGCAGCTTAATTTTGAAGCAAGCTGGAACACAATTTTATTATTCAGAAAAAATGAATGAGTACAGTGTAATTATTTTTATAAAGCACAACCTTAAAATCTAGTTTAAGTAATAAAGAATTTATTTAGCTCATAGTAACTTAAAGTGAATTCATCACAGTTCCAAAAGAACATTCTTGACAAAAAACACAGTCCCTGTTGTTTTGCNCATAAATACAGAGTATAAAAGCCTTATATTGTGAAAACTTGTCCAAAGGCAAAGTTTTGACTTGGCCACTATTCACACTTAGGAGGGCAAGCAGAACAATGTGAGCAGCTTCATCTGGAGGAAAGCATGAACATATTTCTTAATCCAACAGGATATATAAAGAGCAAGTCAAGCGTAAGTACTTTTACAAATCCCAACCTTAAAATCTTGTTTAAGTAATAAGGCATTTGTACACAGCC
>WEIV01006322.1:1596-49711 GCA_013390005.1 Calyptomena viridis | reverse complement strand
GCCACTTTTTTTGTATATATTTATATATATATATACTTAAAAAACACAATCAAAAATTAAGAGCTGGCTTAGCTCATTGTGTTGGGTATCTTTCTCACACTCTGACTATTTCCAATGTGTTGCAAAAGAAGATTAGGCACCTAACACAAATTTCTGTACTCCAGTATGAGACAAAGGTATGTAAAGAAGAAGCCCACATGCCCCTTAATAAATCCTTAGTGAGTTAACCCTCTTGTAACCAGATAAACTGTTAGAAGGGCACGGTGATATAATTACGCACTCATGATTATATTTGTGAAAATGGGCATTTATGAGATTGACACCCAAAAATAAATTTTGGTGATTTCTCCATATCAATTAAAAAATCTTGCAGTGTTGATGGAATGGATATGTTCACTTCCTAGTAGCTCAAATTTGCATCTTATTCATCTCCTCCACAACTCTCTCAGTATTACTACCACTCCATTACCCTACATAACAAATACCAAACTACAGAACTAGGCATGCCACAAAGAAAAGTAGTCACACGGGGACTGAATTCAGTGATATCAGTGATATTCAGTGATATTTTCCTTAAAAATAAAAGACAGCATCATTTACTGGGGTTTAATATTCATACAAAACTCCAAAACTTTCCTGAATGTAAAAATTACAGACTAACAGAATTGATGCTTTCTACACTATTACTAATATCAACAATGAAAATACAGATACGAATAAGTATTAAATTGTCATACCTCCTAAACAATATTTACCATCAAATAGTACCTCAGCAAATAAATCATTCAGTGTTATTAAGAATGATCACTTGTAAAGCATAGTAAACTGTCATTGTAGAAATATATCTCAGAACAAGAATGGAAATATTAAGGAGCAATCTGTGTCCACCACTGATAGAATGGATGGCATGCTTTCTTATCCATTCTCACAACTGCTATATCCTCTAGCAATATAAAAAATTGCTCAACTATTGTGACTTACTCCTGATAGTATCACTGTGCAAAAGATTTTAGGCTGACTGAAGACTTTAAAATCTTTGCAGCATTGCAACAAACAGATATCTGCAGCAAGTTAATGTCCTTGACATACTTCTAAGAAGTGATCTAAAATTTCCTGTTACAAGACAACAGCCAATTACCCAAGAAAAAGAATAAAATGGAAAATTCTCCAGAACTATCCAGAATGAAAGAAACGTAACAGGTAAAAGTCTTCTGTCAGTTTCTGCCATCAAAAAATTAATGTAAAACTCTGAGTAGAAAAACAAAACAGAATATTGAGCTACAGATATTCACAAAAATGGTATGTCCCATTTTAGATACTTGTCATACTGGTAGAAAGGGACACTAAATTATCATGGGATTAGACTACAATAATTCATTTAATTGAATATTTAAAACTAATTAATTTAGATAAGTTAAATTTTAGCTTTTTCACATAAATAAAGAATTATGAAGGTTTCACAGAACTGTCAAATTAACTATTTTCCTGAACTACATTGTCTTGAACTAAAAAAGTCCAGTCATTATGTAATTAGGGCCTTACGCAAAAAAAAAAAAAATTTATATATGCATATTTTAAAATATATCTAACATTTTGTTACATATCCTAAAATTTGTTACAGTCCTAAAATTAGACTGGGTCAAAACAGTTAAGCACTTTCTGTTCATCCTCTAAATCTCTATGAAAATGGGATGGCAGTTTAGCACCCAGCTAATCTATAGGCTGGACTACAAGGACAGATGCTCCCACACTTTAAATAATTTAACATTTCATGGCTCCCTAGAGAAACGAAGTAGCCTGGAAAAGTTCATTTATTTTCAGAATGAACACTCCTTTTTTATTTTTTTTCTTTCGTAAAAATACAACATTCAACAGACTGAATACATCGACAAGGAGAACAACCAGACCATGAACATTATCTGTACCACTAGGGCAGCAGTGAACACATTGTGGAGTGGAGTTCTTCATGAACCAATTTCAGCTTCTGGTTTAAACTCAGAATATAAATCAACAAAATCTTACTTGCCAACTGCTAAACCAACTTTGGCTGTACGCTTTTGGTAAAAGACACAAATTAAAGTGAGTCTAGAGTAACCCTACTCAATTTTCTCTTTTTCTATCTGGATCTCACTTAACAAGTTATATTTACTTTATACATCTCCATACCAACTCTCGTTCCTAAATCCATATTATTGGCAGTATTATTCTTCTATTTATATTCCCTTAGTCTTGTGTTGAATTGAATTGAAACTTGAATTGAATGCATACATGAGCATTTGCACATTATGTCTGTCTCAGTCAATTTGTCAGTATAAACAAGTTTACACCTGCTTGGTTGAAATGGTATTTGAAAAATATTTAACTCAATAACACAGCAAAATAATACAATCTGTTTTCTAGTAATGTACTTAAAACACGACTTTTTTTTCTTATAACTAATTTCAGATTTTTTATGCTGTGCCATAAATCCAGTGGAGGCGGCCTCTGGGGATCGCAGGCAAGGAGGCAAATTTTCTTGCACAGAATTTGCTCAGAGAACAGGTCATCTCCCTTATGGCAACTAATTTTGGGAATGTTGCTTGATAATCAAGGTACCTCTATTCCCCATACACTACCAAGATGTAGAGAAACTGGCAAAAGCATTTTCCAAACCATTTTCATACACCTGGGCTTGATCTAGGATCATTCCCACAGTAGGGGCTCCTGTGAACTTACATCAGTTTAAGTGGAATCAGAATGCATCTTTATGAAAGCATTGTCAGTTAAGACAAGAACTTACTCAGAAAACTACTACAGTTACCATTTTGACAAAATGCTTGTCAAAGTTGGCATTCGTGTTCAAGTGCAGAAAATGTGTCTCAAAGTAAGTCCACTCCCTCCTTATTTCTATATAAAGCTACTCATCCTCCATCCTACCCACTTTTCACAGCTGTGTGTAACCTTATCCTGAAAGCAAGGAATTATTTTCTCTTTGGTAACGAATATAATGAGTCTCTCTAAAATCACTAGCAGGTTTGAACTCATGAAAATTTAAAATGCAACACCATTTCTTTCAGTAGAGGAAAAGTGATTACTACTACTGAACTTTTCATTAATAGTCTTAGTAGGAGGCAAATGATGACCTGCGTTTGGCACTATTTCCACAGAGTAGCCCTGTACATATTATTTGGGTCATACACAATATTAATAGTCCACATAGGACAAAGATCAATAGCACTGTGATGACCTAACAACTGCTGTGTTAAAAACATGTCACTTTATTTTGCCCTGTTAATGACTGAGAGTCAAATAAATAAAGCAGAAGTAGTTCAAAATCTGTATGTTATATAGAATTACATGATTTTCATTACTAAGGAAATTTACAATATTATGAAATAGATATTGTCATGAAAGTAGCTTAAGAACGTAAAAGCAAAAATAACAAAAGAACTTCCGTATTTTACCTTTTTTTTTATTTTGTACACTAATTTATACATCTGCTACACATGAAACAAAATCAAAACCATCTGAGAACACACACAATTCACAAGAAATTTTTGTCCTAAATGCTGATTATTGCTGGAGCCTCACTACAGATCAGTAATTGTTCAATCTCTAACAATAGCATCTACTCAGCAATCTCATTGCTAAGGAAGCAACGACAATTCACAGATGTCTCAACTGAAAATTAGAGCATACACACCTGCTGTCACTAAAAGCAGTGACCAATAATGTGACTTCCCAGGAAAGATCAGGCTTTCTTTTATTGGCATGGGTGTATGTACCAAACAAGTCTGGTAGCAAGCCAGAACCACAGAATAATTGAGGCAGGAAAGAGCCTCTGGTGTCTCCTAGTCCAATTTCTGATCAAAACAGGTCTGGTTAGATCAGGCTACTCAGCTTTGTCTAAGTGAGTCTTGTGCACCTCCCAGGAGAGACAGCACAATATCTCTGTGAACCCTACTCTTCATCATTGTGAAGGTGAAAAAACATACAGGAACCATGGTTCTCGCACGTATCAATGAGTGAGTAACATAAAAATCTACAGTGAACAACAAATACTTGATTTTATACTTGAGTACAAGCAAAATGAAGTTTTATTACAAGTAGAAATCACCAATTTCCAGTTCTAATTGCAAGTGGTCTAAAAGGAGAGTTTGTGCTGTCCTCAGCACTCCCAACAAAGTGAAGGAGCTGAAAAGTACAGTGGGAAAACAAAACACAGTACAATTGCAGTTCCTAAGTAGCAGCCTAAATACAACAATGGTATAACAACATTCAAACTTTTCTGAATTATTAAGGTTTTTGATATTATGGATCCCTCCTGAAGGATTTGGGAGAGAAGTGGTCAGACACAAAATTATTTGATCTGAGTACATTTTCCCATTTCCAAAATTAGGGCAAGGTGAACTATGCCCAGTCATTAGCAGTGCCGGCACTGCTACCTTACAAAGGCTGGCTCATCAAATTATTGTCTAGGAAACATCACAACCTCTGCTCTCTAGTGCCTGACCCTAACATGCACTCTCTTGGAAGAGCAGCCAGCAAGGACATGTGACCATTACGAAAGCGAAGGCCACGATCAGCCTCCCTCTTGGACTCTAGGCAGGCTGTAAGTGTCACTGCATGGAAACTCAGTTATTAAAGCTGAAGTGTGATTTGCCTTAGGATTGAGGCCCATTGGTGAAATTTTCTGAGGAAAACTCTGAATCCTTCTAGTTGCTTAGAATCCCTCCTACAGCAAAGACTAATCTCAATGCTAAAGAGAAGGAAAATTCAACACATCCAGCTGGTACAAAAGAGTCTGCCAGATACAGTTTTTCTTAACAATAGGTAGACTTCAGAGAAATGTTTTTTTGTCCTCTAGTACTCTCTAGAGATACTTTCGTTACTATTTTAGCTCATCTTCACACACAGCTTGAAAGTCAAGTTTCTGACTTCCTTTTGTGAAACTGTATTTTAATAGAGTCACCAATGTCGGTTTACGTTCAGCTCAGGAGGCAGCAAAGACTGAAATAGCTTTACTGACGCACACCGAGCTTTCTCATATGAGCAGGGTCTTTTTTTTATTAGAGCATAATGCCAGAACTTGACAGTGGCCATGTGCTGTCTGCATGCAAGTGTGCCAGAAAGGTGGCTCTTTGGTACCACCCACCTGGGGAGTTAACGGGAACCACTGGCAACAGGCACAGCTGAAAAAGTCTGTTTGTGCTTGCTGAAAACATGCTTATTCTGGTAGCAAAAGCCGGCAGATGAAAACTATCATTTACAACAAAAATACTGTGCTGGGACTTCAAGTCATTTTTTCAATATCAGAATGAAGATATTTTATGCTTATGAGACAATTTAAGCTTATAAGACAGCATTTTAGTAGATCTGCAGTAACATTTTCAGGCTATTCACAAACATTTTCCAGGAAAGCATAAATCTATAACACAGCAAGCTAACATAAACACTAAATAAATCAGCAATGTAATGACTGATTAAAAATGTAGATACTATTATCAAAAGCTCTTGAAAAAATGCTGCATCACTGAAAATGTTTCCTAATTCAGGATTACGTGTTCAAGTTTTATTGCTGCTACTAACATTTAAATAATTTTGCACTTCATCTTTTCAAGTGAACCAGAAAGCTTCCATGACTGCTAGAGTCAAAGGTAATGTTTCTTACAATGTTTCACTTTTGCATAATATGTTAAGCATGTTTTTTTAAGAAACTATGCTGAAAAATTGTTTCTTTTTTCAAAACATGCATTTTGGAGCCAGACTGCTCTATTTGCAGGAGTTATATGAATACATGAAAACATGTTCCAAGGATGATACTTCAGAGTCTCAAAAGTCAAATGTCCTGCTAGCTCTTAACTCATATGCAGAACTAAAACTGAGAAGTTATATGAGGACACAATAAACACTACAGCTGACTGAGTGCTCCTGCCCCTTTCACATGATTATATTTTATGGCCATAGCTTAAGCTACCCTATTCCTCACCTGAGTACCTATTGTTTGTGCAGGCCTTGGAATCTCTACTGCAAATCTCTCTGAAAGCCTAGATACAGATTACAGAAACAGAGCACAGAAACACAAAGCACATATTTAAAGCTGTGGTAAATGAATACTTGTTAAACTTGAAAGACTAAATAACCCGGACTTCGGAAAAGTGAAAATGGGGCAACCTTTGACTCAGGGGAATGGTGGTGGTATCTCCACCTTAGCCCCCAACTATGTACGGTATTAGAGCTCAACCATTAACTTCACAATCCTGTTTCTCCCCCCTTCCCCCCACCTCAGTACTATAGAATCATAGAACCATAAAATCATTAAGGCTGAAAAAGATGTTCAAGAACACAGAGTCACAACCTTGACTGAACACCACTTTATCAACTAAACCACAGCACTAAGTGCAACATCTAATCATTTCTTGAACACTTCCAGGGATAGTGACTCCACCACCTCCCTGGGCAGACTGTTTCATGCCTGACAATCCTTTCAGTTAAAAATTCTTCCTAATGTCCAATCTGAACCTCCTCTGGCACAGCATTAGGCCATTTCCTCTAATCCTGTCACTAGCTGCCTGAGAGAAGAGGCCAACCTTCTTTCAGGTAGCTGTAGAGAGCAATACGTACTATATCTTACTTCTATGCAGGAGGGATAGAAACAAATCTCATTGCAACAAATGAGGAACACTCAAGGATTTCCCTATAGCATCCTACATCCCTCCAATGGATTAATTTTTGCTATTGAAGAGTGAGGCTCACCCAGTTCAAAACACAAAAGCAAATGGTCTCTAAGGGATGATTTATCTCTTTTTAATATGGCACAAATAACCTTTTGCCTTTGTCTATCTCCCAAGTAGGGAACTAATGCACTAATCCCTAGACAAGAAAGGAGAAACAAGATAATCAAAAACTATTCGTTAAATATATTCAGATTATACAGTGATGTCTATAGCATCATATATCTGCACAGGAAAGATAAACTAGCATAAACCACTTTACATCTGTCATTTTCAAACTTTGGAGCACCTGACATCGCATACACAGTTTGTAGGTTTTTCTATTTAATTATGTGTGTATGTGAAATTCTGTACATTTAATTAAAACAAACAACAAAAAGATCATTCAGGCAATACATTTCTAGTGTCACACTGACATTTTCAGACACCATCAGTATAACTAGCAAAAACTCCTTGCAACTTCCATCACAGAATTAACAGACTGCAAATGGTTTAATACTCTGTTAGAGGCAGAGCACTAGAGTTGAGGCACACTTTGGCTCTGTTCTTCAAATATCTGCTGAAAGCAGAACAACCATGAGACTTAGGAACCAGAGCTATTTAAAGCAAAACTAATGAGAAACACAGCTTTATCTCATTTTTTACATGAAGTCGATATGAAACATATAAAATATTAGGCCAAATATCATAGTTATGGCAGAATGACAAATATAAGAATAATAAATTCTACATTACCAACTTCATCTATTATAATTCTCCAGTATCTGTTGTAATCCTCCTTTTGTGCTTTGGGCAAAAGTGCAATTTTTGAGTCTTCAGCCTGGTCATCACCCTGTGCACACGCATGGACAGCCTCTTTGTTGTAAGGGTTCAAGGAGGCTTGATGGGCCACTTATCTGCATTTTCTTTGTCTCAGCAAATTGCTACTGACCTGACCTAATACGAGTGACTTCTGTACTGAGTAGGGTTGTTCTTTTCTTTAAGGCATGTTTTCTGCCCAGCAATTTATGTCCAGATGAAATAAACCTCACCTTGTATCTTTCAGGAACCAAGAAAAATAAATCTTTCCTTCTCTCACTCTGTATGTTTTTAATGCTTCTGTCCCTGCCTTCATATTGCCACTGTGAGCTGTCAATGCTTTTATGAATTTTGATATATGGCCCTTAGATGCCACATTAATAAACACATGAAAAGTTCATAGAGTACTAGAAAAGAGTAATTAACTAACCCATATATATGGATATATATGTGGTTGCTTTGCAGACAAAAGGTAGGTAAAAAATAGTTTGATATAAATATCCCTGTTCGTTTAAAAAAAAATAGTATGAGATATGCAGAAGAGATGTGCTGTGCTGTTGACTCCATGAAGTCCAGCATGAGTTTGACTAAGTAAGTGGAAGTAGTGAAACAGAGAGTTTGAGTGTTTTGTGAATGTTAAATTCTATAGTCCACTACCTGGTGGTTGACCCTCCCTCCCTTCCTGCCTCCCTCCCCTTCTCTACTCTGTGTATTCTCCTATAGAAACAAGTTAGGGCTGTGCGACACGTTTTGTTGCAGGGACTTCCCTTGTTATCTTTGCTTTCTCTGCATAAGCTTATTTTTTAAAAAAAATTTTTTTTTTTCTAGAAACTCGAGTTAGTTTGACCGTTTTTCCATTTTTCATAGTCCTTTTTTTCTTACTTATTATGCTTCAAAAATCACCAGAGCAAAATATGCTATACCTGGAAGATTATTAAACTTCTGTCTCACTTGTTTTTCTTTCTCTACCATTAATTTTTATTCCTTCATAATCATGATGAGGTTTTAGACTTTTCCTTTAGGTGAGAGAACTCTTTTCTTGATTTGATTTTACTATTAGCATAAATTAAAAGCAGGGGACAAAATGTTTTTTATTATTACTACTTGCATATAATTTTATGCTGATTTTCCACCTATTTGTTTGTTCTATTGTATTCATATTAATTTCTCATTTAGTATACTTTCCTAGCTTTCTGGCTATGAATTTTCCATTTTATTTCATATAGCTTAATTTGTGCTTTTAATATTATTTCACTGAGGACCTATCACTTTCCTGAACTATTTTTTTCCCTGAGAATTGCTTCCACAGGAAGCATTTATACTTGAGAATACACGGAAAGTATATTAAAATCTGCTTTCCTGGAGACCATTGTACTCATTCTCCTGTTATCAGTCTTTCCTCGCTGTTGGTGAGTCTTTCCAGTTCCTGATCACTTGTTTCTTTCCACTTTCATGTTTTAAACAGTTTCTACAAATTGATTAGAAACAAACCTAGAAGAGCCCCTTTTATTTTGTTTTCCCTACTGGTGGCTTCCAGCATATTCAAAGGTGTTACTCTTGCCCTGCTTGGTTCTATTCTCCGCAATGCCTACATAGTTTAAATATGCCATTAAGACAACAAGCTATCTTTATATAACTGGTAATTATTCAAATAAACCCCTTACCATCTTCTTCAGGCTTGATTGCTTATAATGCATCTCCTTTCATGTCCCATCCTTGGTTTGTTTGGTTTTTTTTTCTAATTTTATCCTTAAATTAGAGAGTTTCAGGGGTCTGTCTCACAGGGCATTCTGAACTTCAGAGAAGGCCTGTGTGTTTGTTGTGCTAGGAAGCATATTTTTTCTCCTATCCAGGAAATGTTATCTTCTTCATGTAAATTCTGAATTATGCAATTATCACACAACTCAGTTTAGCTCATTAAGACAAGATTTCTGTTGTGCAGTGGACTTCCACTTCCTTTAGTTACCATATTAGTGAGAATGCAAAGTGACAACAAAAAAAATTGTGTAAATTGTTTAGTGATACAAAGATGAGTTAATTTCCTTTGTTTTTTAACTGGATGCTGATTAATTGGATACAGCATCTGAATTGTTTCTTGTGAAACCAATCTTTATGAACTCACCATATTATCATACACTAGTAAGTAAGTTATTTTACAGTGAATATTTGAAAATTTAAGCTAATGTTGCATTTAAGTAATATGAAAATTAGAAAGCTGTGTAAAGTTAATACTGTGTTTATATTTATTCATTTAAGTAATTTTTATTCCAATTGTGCAGAAAAGGATTCATTTTAGATGAAAACAAGTAAAATGTGTTTTTATCTTCCAATGTCAGACTCAAAAAATGACACAGCCATGAAAACACATACTAGAAATTTTGACTTTTATACTAACCAACAAATTTTAAAAGTTTTTCATGCTAGTGAAAAAGTTTTTCATGCTAGTATTTCTTTGGGATGAAATACAAATGTAAAAGTAGCTTAAAATATATTATTTAAATAATAACTACTGACTTTATTGTCTTTACATTCTTCATATCTTGCAAAAAGCTTTTACTCACAAAAAGCAGAATATTTTAGCTGTATTGCAGCTTAATATTCTACTCCTAAGCTTTGCTCCAGTTTCTTAATTTCTTTAAGTAAATATGGAATTAGAATATGTCTATTAATAAAACTCATTTAAATTTAAAAAAAAATAAAGAGCAGAATTCTACCATCTGTTGTCCTGTATCCCTTGTATCACTTTGTGCACATGGGTTATGTCACAACAGCCATTTATACCAGCAATTCAGAAAGGACTAAACACCTCCTTGGAGTACAGCCATGGATTTTATGCAATTTTTATACTGGCAAAAAGATACAGGATTTTTAAATTGTTCTTTTAGAAGCTTTAAAGTGTGCAGAGTTTTAATTGTTTATTAGCAAACCATTTTTGCTCTCTACTAATTCTCTGTATTGCAGGAAATGGTGTTGATGCACAGGGGGTGTTGAGGCACATTGGGATGCACAGAGCTGTACCACCAGATCCATAGCTGATGATAGACATGAACTCTTTACAGAGAAAGGTACTTTGGGGAAAAAAGCAGCAAAAAACAAGGGAGAGAAAGAGAGGAAAAAAGAACAGGGGAGACTCTCATTGGCCAGTGATGAGATACCCTGCTGCTAGTCCTCGTCCTCCTCTGGATGTTCTCCCCTCTACTGTATGTGGCAATGAAAAAGAACCTAAATTTTGGATTTCTCTGATATAAACTAGAACCTATGAAATAAAGGGAAAGACAGTTTAGGGTTAATGGGGAGAAGGACTGATTCTCTGGCCAGTGACTGTCACTTCCTAGGAGAACCTGCTGCAGCAACAGGTGAAGGCATGTAAAACCCAGTGTATGCTGAGCATGTAAATGGGAGCTGCTTACAAATAAGACACTAGTATGTGTGATACCTGTTGTCTATGGATAAAACAGCTATCTGTAAATAGGCATCTGTATCATGAAGGATGGATTCCCGGGTAAGACTGAGTATGGGTGGCTCCACTTGCTATGGTTCAGCCTGAGGAACATACCCTACATGCTCACAGAAAATTCAGTCTGCTCAGCCAAAGAAAGTAGAGTAAATTAAAAATGTCTATGAACCCAAATTAGAATTTCTACCGATACTTTGCATTTTAATGCCCTGTCTTTTTTTCTTACAAAGAGAAAATTGTTACAATTCTGTGTGGGTTTTTTTACGTTTTTATAATAACTCTTGCTTCATCCAGCCTGGAATTAAACCTTAGCAGTTCTACAGCTATAATAAGAGTAAGGTTTATTGCCAGCTAATGTTTCATCTGCTGGCTAGATGACTAGCTGTGCACCAGCTGTATAATATATTCTGTAAGGATATCATCATCACAGCACTTCACTCTTGCATCTCATACACCCACCAGGAAACACGTTTTATCTTGTGCTCTGAGCAAGGAATCCAAATGAGATGTTTTAAGGAAAAGTAAATAAGAATATTAGGAAATATTAAAGAGAAGTAATTCTGGTTTTAGCACATTACAGTGAGAGAATCTTTTTGGACAGGAACAAGATGAGAGCTCTCCTAGATCTTTAGATGCTGATGATGGGCTGTTCCTGGCACAGCTCAGATGCAGAATGGCCCAAAGCCTGGCTTTTGGCTATCCTTTTGTTGGCTTCTCCCTTGGCTTTCCTTCTGGTTCCTGGCTTATGTCAGAGAATCCCTAGTACTGCTCTAGCTTAATTCTAAATCTTTGGAGGATTTTTTTTCTGTCAAAAAGGCATCTCCAGAACATATGGGCAAGACCATGACTCTTCCTGTCCCTGGGCAGTAGAACTGCAGTGCAACATCAGCTCTGCTGGTGCTAAACCTCCTGAGAACTCTTTCCTTCAAAGAGAAGGGGAAGGGGCAAATGCTCAGTGGTCTCCCAGATGATATGAAAAATAGATCAAGCCACAATGGTGGCAGGCATATCTGCAAGCAGAAAGATCTAAAAAAGACAGAAACAAAGTTGGAAGTATATCAGGAGATGGAAGCTCAGAGGAGCCAGAAAAACAGCCAAACATCCTGTACTGCCGAGTTCAAAGGACAGTACCCAAGAAGTTAACTTGGGTATACAGATTTGCCCCGAGTCAATACTCAAAACCTAAAGCATCAGGTATCTGCTACTGCCAGGCTGGTCCCAACCTGTTGCAGTGATTTCAACATCCATTCTTCAAAAAAACAGGTAGGGAAAAGGACAAGAAAGGTGAACAAGGTGGTACACCAGAATGCATTTTTTTCAGGATTATCTGCTGAAGGGAAGCTAATACAGAGGGTCAGTTAATCATGCCTTGGCCTCCATAGGCCAGACAGGGAAGTGTTAGAATTCGTTCATTCAAAGCTTTTTACACCCGCCAGAAATGTGACATTTAAAACACCCTAAAGGCTGACAAAAGAAAAGTAAAGAAAGAAAAAGGCAAAGAAGAGAGAAGGAGTGAGACAGCTTAAAGTGTAAAAGAGAGTGTTAGGAGAAAAATTGATGGGATGCTCTTCTGTCACTTATCTTTGAGCAGCAGCTGACCGAGCTTGCTGCAGCCCCAGCCCCAGTACTGCCCTGCATCTCAGCACTGCTCATGGAGAAAATCAGTAGAAGTAGTGGTAGATCCAGTCTTTAGCTTTACCTCTGATGTGATTACTACAGAGCTCTCCCCAGCTGACAAAAGCACAGCAGCCAGCAAAGCAAGGACAGAGCCTGTAGATCAAAATATATTTCAAAATTCATTTCCCCCTCTTCTTTTTCATCTATACTTCCCCACCTCACCTTCAACTGTTGTGCCAAGCACTAGAGGAAGCTCACAAGCATATCCAAAGTGCTAAACTGTTCATTCTCTGACTGCTCTATGTCACTTGGCAGACCTTCTTGCCAAAATGTGTATGTGATAGACCCAGGGGCCACAGAGAGGAAGGAAAATCTGGAAAGCCACCAGAATCTTAAAAAATTAAATGTTGCAATGAAATGCAGCTACCAAAGTAGCTGAAGAATTTTGATGGGGAGAAGCCTGGCTTCAGTTAGACAATTTTGTCATGCCTCCATTCTCCTCAACCAAAGCACTGCAGCCAGGTGGCATGAAACCATGGAAGCCTGGCAAACACAGCCCTGAGTGGCAGGGCTATCCCTAGCTACGCTGCCAGGCCACAAACAGATTGCTGCTCAGGCAGCAAGTCTGTCACCCTATGTATTGATTTGAGGCTTTTTTGTTGCATAAAACTAAAAAACTAAAAAAAACCCTAAAAAAACAAAAAATCCCAGTATAATTCTATCTTTTCCAGCTGTTTGCACTTTTGTGATTGGAGGTACAAAATAAACACCAAGTGTGGAGAAAGATAAAGCGGGTACCCAAAAAATGCCAGGCACTGGCAGGATTTAGGAAAATTTATTTCTAAAGGTGAGAACACTAAACATAATAGTGTGTACACCAGGCATGGAAAAATGCCCTACTTTTCCCTCTCCAGGCTTTCCTAATGCCTTGCCTGGTCTCCCCTTATGGTGCCTCCAAGGTTGTCTGTGAAAAAGTTATCTTTTCAGGGAGTTAACTCCTCTTCAAGGCAGGAGAAGGAGAAGTTCTTTGGAGGATTCTGGGAAAAAATGCCTCTTTCAGGCAGGGAAGACTTCTAAGCTAAATGAGCCCTAACTCCTCATAGTAATTCTTGCAGAAAAGGGTCACAGAATCACAGAATTACCTAGGTTGGAAAAGACCTTTAAGATCATAAAGTGCAACCTATGACCTAACACCATCTCATCAACTAAACCATGGCACTAAGTGCCACATCTAGTCTTTTTTTAAACACTATCATGGATGGCAGCTCCACAACCTCCCTGGGCAGCCCATTCCAACAGCCAATCACTCTTTCTGTGAAGAATTTTTTCCTAATGTCCAGCCTAAGCTTCCCCTGGTGCAGCTTGAGTCTTTCTACCCTTAGACCAAGTAACTTTTCTCATCAGTTACAAATATAAAGTGATTACTTTATTTTTTCTCATTTTATGTAACAAGCAAAGGCAAAAGTCATAAACACAATTTTAATTGGAAGTATTCACCCTTTTTTACAGTCCAGATCAGTATAATGTGTTTTGGACATGTAACTAACTCAATGTTCTCATAAATCTCCCAAAGCCCAACCCCTTCTGATTTACTAGCAGCAGTATTATTTACTCACACTTTTTCTTCTTTTTTTTTTTTTTTTCCTGCACAGGATCAAATTGGCCATTTCTGATTTCAGAAGGAATAAGAGGATATTTCGTTTACACTGGTCTTTGTATTGAGACTGTATTTTTCTCTGCTCTGACCTTCAAAACCACTGGAATTATGGGAAAGTAGTAAACAAAAGGAAAAGCATTCCTGAGACTTTTCTGGGTGCCCAAGAGAATGAGGCTTATGGCATCATACTCTGAGGCTGTGCTCTGGTGCATGCCCAAGCAGCCATCCCACACACCATGACCTCTGCACCCAGTAAGTTTTAAGTCTTTCACACAAATTTGATAGAGAGAGTAGAAGTCTTTTACATAGCAAGTACTCCTAAGTTTTGTGATGATAGGTCAACAGGTAAAAGCGAAAAATGTGTAACCAGTATAACCAAAACAATAAATGTCAACCACACTTTGTGATTAACCAAAAGCAAAACTCACAGAAAAGATCTAATAGTAGCACTGGAGAACTCCTTTCTTTTAGTGGTAGTTAGTCCAGTAATATTACAGCCTCAACAAAGAGAAATTCAGTATGAAAAAGGATCTGGGGTCTCCAAACTATATTTGTTATCCTATATATCAAAATCAGTTAGGTATTAAACTCTACAAAAGGTAACATTAAGACATTATGTGAAAAAGATGGTTTTTTCCAGCCATCTATGAGAATGTTTTTCTGCCCTGTTCCAAACAGTGAAGAACACAGTGCCTTTCACTGGCTTAGTACATTATACCAGATTTGAACCATTAACATCAAAACCAACCAATCAATTGCACAGGAAGCAGAAGCTGTAGCTGACCCAGTAACCCTTGAGAGGCTTAGGAAAAGCTTAGAGCCTTTAAAAGCATAGCAGAGACAAGCACCCAGCAGATCCTTCATCATAAATACTGTTTCTTTTCTGGAAAGAGAAAATCCTACCACTCCAGTGAAAAGACCTTGGGAGAGACATCCTTCTCTGTGGGGGATATTTAGTCAGACTGCTGAGAGAAGCACCATCCCATGGGATGCAGGAGGGCAGGGAACAGAGGGAGGGGACTTTAATTCCTGGGAACATGCCTCATAAGGTCAGGACATTACTGTTGATCCAGCCAAGAAAAGGGACGGAACTGTTCCCAGAAGGAAGAGGGAAGAAGCAAACAACACGAAACCTTTAACCTTTCTGTTCACCCTATCAAAGTGGTCAACCAAAGGGTAATGGTAGCTGACTAGCTTTCACTTCCCATAACCTCACAAACCACTAGACTTCCTGGCCTTGTCATCTATCCCCCATCAGCATTTCATGAACTGTTTCAATTATTGTGAAGATTTTACCTTTTCTGTTTCTTGGTTTTGTTTGGGTTTTTTTTTTTTTTTCATAATTTTAAATTATCTCTTTTACCACATTGGTATAGGTCTTTTGACTTTCCTTCTTCGTCTTACACAGATATGACTGGTCGAATGAAATTCAGCTATCAACGTCTGACTTTAAATTTAGAAACAATTCAGCTCATTATACAAAAACTTGTACCCAGTTCCAAGAACAGAAAAAGGTCAAAAGGCCAGGAAAGTAAACTTTCATGTTAAGCCAGACCTAGCATTTCTGTAAATGGGCAATGCATATGAACAAAAGAACTAAAATCTTCTGAGGCTTAGAAATTGCTACTCTTTCCTTTGCATACAGAAGGAAATGAGAACATTCACAAGAACTCAGGTCTCTGAGGTAGAGGATAAAGCATATCCTCTAAACAGAGAATATGAAAATATCTTAACATTATAGTAAAAAAACCCTGTGACTTACCCCAATTTTTTTTTTCCACATGTGCTACAAAAGACGTGATTTTTCTGTCACCTTTACAGGTAACCTACATACAGGGTAACTGTGCTACAAGACAGAAGACATAAATGAAGACAGCAATGAAAATACTGCAGTTCAGATCTGCCACTCCTATTCACTTCAGTAGTTTTTGTCCTTGAAAAGAACACTGTAGCCCTTCACAGAGAATATCTTCACTCTTCCTACAAAGATATCCAGGATCTCTCTAGCTTTAACTACAGGCATTCTCTCAGAATGGCCCTCACAGACCTTTCTGCAGCTTAGAGAAGTTCCCAAGGGGCTCCTGGATTTCATTGTCCTGACCTCATTCCTCCAGCCAAGGCAAAGCAGCAGCCAAAATCTCTATTGCTTCCCTTGTTGACAGGCTTTGTGGGGAAAGGACACGACCCCCTCCACTGCCCAATCCAGCTTCAGCCTTTCCGACCTGGCTGCTCTGCTTGACTCTGGCTGTCCTGCTCCTCAGAAATCTCAATGGCCACTGCAGTGCTCTCACTGACTGTTGCTTTCCATTCAGCATCATGTCCCTGCTTCCTCTTGGCTCCCTGGTTTCAGAAAGGATGGAAATTAACAGCAGTTTTTGAGCAAAATTTTGTGGTTGCAGTGCTAGGACATCCTGCCAACACAGAACAACCTTACTGAACTCAGTTTGCTACCTTTACAGGGAAAGAGAAGTTAATGTGATTCCCTGGTAAATTAAAAGGAGCAGGATCATTCTTGGTTTTACACCAGCCTTTCAGCAAGGTAATACCTGACAAAACCTTCCTATTAAACTATACTGAAGCATGATCATCTTCCACATGCATGTGCAAGGAAGATGGAACAGCACAGCAAACCATGACAAAAACAAATTACAGCAAAACAAATTACTGAAGTGATAAATGCAAGTACGAACTGCAAAAAAACCTGAGGAAACACTGTATTTCTCATGACCAAAACTCAGATTATAAAATCCTTATCGAACTTAATGGAGTACATTAATTGTGGAACAGCAAGGTGACAAAGGAGGAAGCCCAGAGCACAGCTGGCCCCACAGGACAGTGGGATGGCTGTTGGTTGTTGCTGCTCTGTAAACGTGTCCCCATGGCAGTGGCTTCTGGAGGCCGCTCAGTCTCCAGGGAGGTACATGCCTCCACACAGGGAACAAAACACCTCTTGTCATCCTCTTGCATAATTCAGTTAAAATACAAAATTTAATGGATAGTATGTGCATTAATTAATTATTTAAGCAAAAACTATACAGGACCTTAACCAACAAGAGAGTTTAGGGTTAAGTCTAAGGTGATACTTCCACTAAAACTGTTAGGAGAGATGCTGCTTCCCAGCCTTGGTTATGGCATGGTAAAGGTTGGTGCTGAAAACAAGCTAAGGGAAAGCAATTCACTGTCTACTGTGTAAGCAGTCCATGAATAAAAGATCCCCAGCCTCTCTGCCCTGCCTTTTGACCAATTTTCTATTCAAATTTTTTTTTCTAACATAAAAAGTGAAGTCATGCTATGTGAATTTTTATTTCATTTACTTGTTCCAAATCGTAACTAAGCTGTACTGATCAAAAGTTACAGACTTAATGCCTCAAATGATGCTTAAAAATTGTTTTGGATTAGGAAGTCATGGGTTTTAATCAAATTATTAGCAAATGACTTTTAAAAAACTGCAGGAATAGTTTTACTTAAGTTACATAAGAATAAATAATGACAATCACTTCCCAGAAGTTATTCTATTTCAGAGAAAGTTAATCTTCCCAGCCTTTCGTAAGGAAAGGAAAAAAAAATTAATCCTTTAAGTAGTTTTATCCAAACCCATACAGAATCAGATGCTTAATTTTGCCTCTGATGTATTCTGGCTGACAACTTCTCTATCCATCAGAAAGTTCCAGGACAACTGGAAATACAACTCAATAACATACAATAATCTATACGGTAAAAATCAATCGTGAGGTATCCTCTAAGTTCCTATCATGACAGAAGGACATAAATAACTAATTGACTGTTTTCAAAGTGTGATAAACCGGCTGCTCTGAAATAATATCTATTGCTAATTTAAAATAAAAACGTGTTTTATAAAGATGTGATAATCAAATGAGAGTGCTCAAAAAAGAAAAGGCTCTTTTATTCATTGCATTAATTAATTCACCAGTAACAATTCTGCATTTAATACAAGATTCTTGAATTTCAATTAGTTATCCAAGTAAATGAATATATAATCAATTCCAATTTAGCAGGGTTATTGTCCTCCATTCGATATTATTATTTCCATTAGTAACCTTTGCAACTAATATGATAAAACCTATCAATTATGATGGCCATCACTTTAATGCAATAATCACAAATTGCCTTTCATTTGAGATTAGTCCTGGACAAAAAAAATGACCAAGCATCACAAAGGGTAATTAAGAAATCACATACATAACTTCCAAGTGCAAAGAATATCACATTGAAGAACCAGTCTCAAAGGGGAAGTTGACGAGACAGAAATCCTGAATAACACATCTTTCAAGGAGGAAAAGGTAAGTCTCTTCTCTAAAAATACAAAATTCCTAACACAGCAAATTCTTATTAGAATAATACAAAATAAGGATAACTAGTGAGCAGGCATAAACTAAGACCATGGCAAACAGTTTTTCCCTAGGTTTACTCTTATGTGTAACCAACTTAAAGAATGGGAGCATTTTACCATGGAAAAATATTGCACAGGTCTAAAAGGCCACAATAAAGAAGCTTATATTGCTACTTGCATGCATTTATGATTGACTAAAACTTGAAGTCCACAGTAGAAACTGTGAAGTCACAGGTATTCAGATCTGTGATGTGCTCTAAACATAGATAATTTAGGTCATAACCATAAGAGATACATACAGTCCTCTGAGATAATCCTCATGTGACACTGTTATTACTTTAAAAGGAGTATTTCTATAATAATTCTTGATTAAATATAGAAATATGACAGCAGTGACTAAATCTAGATGCTATATGGCTTTTCTGTAAGGCTCTTCACATAAATCTGGCTGTGTAGTCACTGGACAGACAGCACTAAGGCTGCTCACAACCATCTAGTTTTCTTCTTGGTAAATGGAAGTCTCCTTTTGAAGCATTTGCATCTTTTAAACATGTGTTCTATAATGTGTTCAGAGATACAAACTCACTTCAGAAAGAAAAAAAACCAAAAATTAAAAACTGAGGCTATGTATAGCCGTTGTCACAAAAAAACCCCGTGAAATAGATACTAATCACTTTATATTTCACCTATTGTTGTCACTGTCTACATTAACTCCCAGAACCCTTGAACTCATGACGGCAGTAATGTTCTGGAGTATCTAAGTTACTTGCTGAAGTTATTCAGAGGAAAAGATGTGAAATGCAGAAGAGATGTACAGATGGTTACATCTACTAAGAGACAGTTTTCAAAGGTGAAACAACAAGGACCATTCACATTTCTCCCCCCCCTTTCCTGTCAGTTAAATGGCTTTGTGAAGGGAAGGAATTAGTGATGCCAATATGCACAGTTTTAAAGTCTTGGATTATTCGGTTCTTGCTCTAAAAGTACACAGTCTTAGAATTTTATAATTTAATTTAAATCCAAACTTTGATTAAAATAAAATAAAATAGCTAATATTCTAGTCCTTTCAATTGTGAAAGAAGGCTTGAAAATATTTCCCAAACCTTGCCTAAAAGGCTCAGAAACTTGGGAGCACATTTAATAAATGACATTGCTTTTAGTGTTAATCTTGTGACTTCTTGAGGTCTGCAACTGGGGAAATTGCATTTACTTCTCTGATCTTTTCCCCCATTTATTCCCATCCTCTCACTGCCACTTCATCACAAGCTGTGCTTCTCAGATCTTCCAGATTTTGTTTTATGGAAGTTCTTTGGTGTTTTCTCCTTCCTCTCTCTCAAAGGGCTCTCACCACATCCTCTCCCTTCTTCACTATCTCTGTCAGGATTAGTTAAATAAAACTCTGCCCAGCCCATCAGACCTCAGTGCTGCCATGATGCCAGTCTGGTATCTGTGCAAATCTCCTTTCAAAGGCTCACTGGGGAAAATGGAAGAAATGTCACCTGGCAAGTGAAGGAGCATATAAACACCAACACTCTACAGGCCTTGGAGACAAAGAAATTAAGTGCTGTTGTCTCTTGCAATAGGCCACAAGCTTATCATTAAATTAACATCACAGGTCTGAAGATCTTGTCCTTCCCTGCCTGGAGAGGACGGCTCCTAACAGATAATTTCTGCTCCTAATAGAAATTATCTAAGTCCAGGTAATTGCTATGCACTTTGCTTTAGCTTTTGCTTAGCTCTATACAACTGTGTTGTGTAATATCTATTAGATATGTTTTTGCAACTAGGAAAGACTAATAACAAACAATGAAACTATGTGGAGCAGACTGTCTGTATCCCTACAATACATCACAGCAGAGAGGAGAGTCCAGGTATGGGATGAAGGCAGAGGCCCTGAATGACCCTGGGAGCCCAAAGGCTAGAAGAAACTCGCATAGTGATCTATGACTGGCCATTAAACAAGCACAACTTTGGGCACTGTGCAGAACCCACTCAGGGGTAAAAGAAGAAGAACCCTTATCAGCATATGTAAAGCACACTACACACAGCAGCTCTGGTTGTAATGCAGAATTGAAGCCCAGTGAAGCCTCAAAGCATGATGACAAACAGGCAAGAACAACCCAAGATGGATCCTATATGGAAGGATCCTATATGGAAGAGGAAGAAACCACCAGTCCCAGAACTGGGCTCCTCCCAGTAAAAGGACACCGTGATGACTGACTGCACCCCTGCCCTAATCACAACAGCTGCCACTGATCTTAGCACCCAGTGGTGCAGAGGGGAAAACAGGGAAGATATTAGAAAGTTTGTGTAAAGGAAGTTTTCTTTTAACTGTATATAAATCTAAACTATTGAAATTGGAATAACAATAGTTCTTTGATTAAACTAACAATAAATTCCTGGCTTTCCATATAAAGTGCTTCCTTTTGTCCAATCCTTTTATGAGTCAAAATCTAGTAATAATTCAAACAACCATTTCCCAACATATCCATCCCTCCAAATCAAACATGTTGTTGTTTAGAAGTGAAAAGTAAAATTTGGCTCATTTTTCCTTACAGATTACAACAGAGAAATCTCAAAGTTTTTTGCCTCCTCAAAAAAATGCATGTTTTTAGCTAAATTTAGGTGGATGAATGGACAGCATTAAATCACAGTTCCTTTTCACATCCCTCAAATTTTTGCTTCAAAACTGTCCAAGGATCATCCAGCCAAATCTTTTCAATAACATTTCTCATATCTTTATTCTTTAAGATTCAAGACTCACAAATACATTCACTTCTTATTACTACAGCTAATAAATAAACTTTCTGTTTAGAGTGAAGGAAGGCAGTACCTTTGCAAACTCAGAGATTCAACCAATAAGCAAGGCATGAAAACATGAAACGTTTTTCTCACCATTATCTAGTGATATTGAAAGGATATCTATAAAAATAAGCTTGATGTATGAACAGTTTAATACCTCACATTCCACTAGATTTGCAATCATTGCACCTTCTTTACTATAGAAATACAATATTCCTCTGTCATTAAAAAAATCCACAAACAAAGGAAGCACAGCAAGGGAAACTCACTACAAGGAAAGCAAATACAACGGACACAAATGTGGTGGCATTATTTGCTATGGTAAACCACACTTTAAATATTAGAAATGGAAACTTGTCTGCGTTTTTTCACCAGACCAAAAGAACATAGTAATTAAAAAGGTATCAACTACAGAGATGTCCTATTCCATTTAACAGGCATGTGGACTACTGCTTTTACCAATACTGCACATATCTTACAGTCTTTGTTATCACAACACAAAAACTGGACATGAAGAAATATTTCAACCTTAAGAAAGCAAGCAAGCAAAGAAACAAAGCAACAGCAATACTACTCTCATACTGCGGATCAGCAATAATTTTCAAGGAAAGGAAGTATGTCTGACACACTGGAAGATTATTTATAAAGTCAATTATCTGCTGAAAATAATACCTGTGGAAATCTATTAACAGCCTCTGAAGAAGCTACCAACTAAGCAACATCCAAAGCTGGTTTTGAAACCACTATCAAAAAAGTGGCTTAAAGTGGATGACATATGACAAGAAAGAGGTACCAAAAATCAGGACCAGAAGGGCTTTCACGGTTTTGGGGCTTTAGTGCTTTAGCATGAGAGAATATCTACACTGCAAGCATATATCACTAAAGTCATCTCCAAATCACTGTCTTAAAGATGCACAGAAGAACACCTGCGAGTGTGTGCATATGGTATCTTGTATGTTATCCTGCAAGAGTTTTTCCTATCATGACAATAAGGCTTAGTAGAAAAGAAATCACACGACGTTTGCATAATAGATTGAGATAAGACATGCAGGATGACCAGAAATGTTATCTGAGGTACAACAGAAGAAGTTAATGGTTTTTAGATTATATTTCTGAAAGATGAAAGAGTAGTGAACATCATAAAGAAAACCAAACCAAAAACCTACAGTATTTTTTAAATCAGCGAGGAATGAGAGGATTATGAAATGTTTGCAAATGAAACCCAAGAAGAACAAGTCTTTAAGGAGTAGAAGGCAAAGTTCTTGTGCAGCAAGTGGGCAGGAGTTAAGAAACTAGTCACTATGACTCTACCAAAGTTACGACAAGTTCACACAAAAGTCTCCACTAAGCCCATCACATATGTTGCACTAGATCATTCATGCAAACTAGGTAAGATATCTTACCTAGAAAAATAGAAACAA
The DNA here is from genome assembly GCA_013390005.1 of Calyptomena viridis. NCBI lineage: Eukaryota > Metazoa > Chordata > Aves > Passeriformes > Eurylaimidae > Calyptomena > Calyptomena viridis. The sequence continues at coordinate 26,895 of WEIV01006322.1, read as the reverse complement.
ACCTCAAAACACAAAACATCCCCACAAAAGCCAAACCAAACCAAACCAAACCGGAGAACTCCAGATACACACAAAAAGTAGAGTATGAAATCAGAGATTAAAATATATACTTGCTTTAACTGTTCAGCAATAGCAAGCAATGCATGCTGAGGAGGGAGTATATAGCTGGCATACAGCCAGAGAGATCTACGTAGCCAAGATGTAAAAAAGAACCAATTTTTAAATAATGTGAACAGGGGAAAGAACAAGAGGAAGGAAGAAACAGCCATCATTATGAAGTCTGAGCCCAAAAGGCTGCTTTACTGACTTCATGTTGGGTTAGCATGCAGTTTGCACATCCCACAGCCTTACACAAGTTTTGACTAAATCGAATTAGGTACTTTTTTTTTCCTTTTATTTCCACAGATAGTGTAGAATGTGAGGTATTTTATAAAGATATGGAAATAGCTACTAATTTTGATTTATAAAACATTATGAAACACCATTGAAAATCCTTCCTATATCCAGAGCACTGAATCAAGTTAGAGCTATCGTAGAGGGAGGGAAAAAAACGTTCATACCTTGAGAAGGAATCCAGACAAGTGAAAAAATTTGTGTTATATCTAAGGTATTTACTGACTACATTTACAGTCTCTTAATATTATAAAATGAAAACAGTCATTTATTTACACGAATTCAGCTACTTTTTCACACAGGACACCACACAGGTGTGATTTGACAATCTGCTATTTGAAGTATGAATGGTCACTTTTAAAAGATTTAAGACTTGATACCTGGAAATAATCTAACTTTATGTATATACAGACACATGATTTTAACTCTGCATGTCCATCACACAGATGTGTCTATCTTTTTTACATAGAAACTTTATATTAAGCACAACTACTTGTCACAGGTTAAAAACAACCTTTGGAAAAAAGGACATTCTGAATTTAGAGAAAATGTGGATGATTGCTACAGAAAAGCACATGGAATGGATTAAATGCTCAATTCATGATGAGATTCTTAAAAAGAGAACCACCAAAGAACTGTAAGAAAATTATACAAGTGTGCATTTGGAAAAAATTCATACATTCAATGACCCCTTTTCTCACTGATGGTAAAAAGAAGTAAGTTCCTGCTCTGTTTCAATTCATGTGTTGTGAATTTTACTCAACTTTCTAACTGATGGGCAAACACACGAAAGACAACAGCAACTAGGCTAGACAATGAAGAATAGATAATGTGTGCTGCCTACAAAACTGGTTTGTAGTTGGCTGAGGAGCCAACTAGGGGCAATGAAGGAATTTCTGCAAAGGTCATAGCCTTCCCCTCAAAATTTCTTCTCTCTTTAAACAAGAGGCAACTTTCAAGATTTGCAAAAATGACATTTTCTTACTGTGATGACTAGTTTGTTTTCCATGTGACAGGTAGCAGCTTCCAGCCCCTCCTCAACCCCTGCATCACTACCTTCCTGCAGGGATGCTCCAGCCAGGCAGGGAAGAAGGTCCCAGGCTGCCTGGGACTTGACACCTCATCACAATGATTAAGGAGGAAAACAGAAAAGGAAAGATTTAGAAATCTGAAGAGAGTAACAGGTTACATGAAATAGAGAGATGAAGAAAACTGGGGTAAACCCACTACCAAACTGAACTGTTGTAGTTGTTCTACAAGATGTTGATCTGCATCTAATGAAATCCAGTCCAACCTTACGTTTCAGAAAATCAGGACTAGTCAATTTATGTCTAAATATAAATTAGCTATCCACTCTATAAAGTACCATTTTGAGAAATACAGAGGTGAGATGAATGGCCCTGGATCAGATGTCATGTACTCATATTTTATGAAGTGAAGCAGAAGCCTTTTGAAATGTACTTTCAAGGGTATTTTAATAATGAAATTGAATTCTTAATTCAGAATGACCTTCAGGCATGGCTTTACACATAGTTTCAATTCACTTCAGCCAACATTCTCACCAAAATTAAATGCTGTCTTCCTATGACACGCAACTTACACGTCTACTGCTGTGCAGTCTCTCTCCTGGTCCCAAACCACAATTTGGATGGCAATGGGGTGAACAGGATCACAAAACTGATACTGCTTGTAGATATTTTTACTCATTATGTTACATTTAACTCTAGTAGTTCTCAGTTTTATTTCACCATGCTGTCACTTAAAAACTGTTCCAGCACGAGACCTGGATCAGAGCATTCATCTATAGAAAATACTGTGTTAATTTTTACAGCATTAATTAATAAGTGCAGTCTAATAGAAAACAAAAATAACTGTAAATTAATTGTGCTTAGAAGCATGTTTAAATACAGTATACTTGGAATATGTTCCTTTTCAAAAGTAAACTTGATTTGGTTGATGGCTTCATGCCTTTAAGTAACTGTGGGATAAAAGCACATAGCTCCATGGACCACATTTTGACTTAAAGCTGAAAGAATTTCTTTCACTATTTAATATGCAGAAATTCGCTGCAGCCTACTAACAAACAGACTTCTTTCACAGTCAGTGCAGGCTTACTTCTTTACCTGTATTTGCTATTTGCATACATACATTATACATGTAATAAGTGCCTGCCTGGATAGACATTCTAAACTGATCAGAGTAATTTAAAAAAAATTGCAAAAGCCTATCTGCTAACTTCTACTTTAACTAGGCTAAATATAATGACTAAGCCAAGGCTTGAATACAGAATTCATATTGCAATTTAAACATTCTACAGTAAACAAAATATGTTACTCAAAACTGGCTTTCTACATATGCAGCCTACCTCCTCTCTGCTTAAGAGAAGTAGGAGTGATTTAGGGTCCATTTAATATATGACAGATTTTTCTTTCAAGTTCTAGAATGACATTAAAATATACTTCTCCTCTTACTCTGAATTTGACTCTGAGATGAACTAATAATTTAACAATAATACAACAGTATATGTGTTGCTAAATAGATTTATTAGATTTGCTTTTCAATTAGGCTGATCTCCTAGAAATTCACCCTTTAAGGGGGCTGAAGCCAGGTCTCAAAGCAGATACTGGGAGCACGACAGTGTCCATATGGGTCTCGGCATTATTCACTGGCCATGGCTGACTTTACACATGCCAATCTGAGCTGGCTTTTAGCAAGTGATTTGGAAGTGTAGGTTTGAGTTTTAGTCTTTAATACAGGTTTTAAGCTAAGTCAGAGCTTCATGTAGTTTTTTTCTTCTCTTTTCTTCTCTCCTTTTAGTAGGTAGTAATAAGGTTGGAATGAAAAGCAAAGGACAGTGAGACAGGGAGAGAGATAGCGAAAGGACACTCCAGATGTTTTGGCGTCTCATAAAATCAAACAAGTTTGTTATAAACACAGCTAATCACAAAGTGTTCTCTAGGCCAAGGGTGATGATAAGAGCCCGAAAAGACCCCCAAAAGACCACTGAAGACCCCCAAGAGGGGCAGGGATCTGGATGGAGATGGGTGTTGACTATGCTAATTAGTCAATGACATAATGGTGTTAAGGATGATGTAATGTGTATGTTTATTCACACAGTAGTTATGCACAGGTATAATCTAGGTGCATTAAAGCACGTTTCACTATTCACGGGGGGTGGTGACAGGGAACAGGATGGGTGAGAATCCTTCCTGTTTCCCTGTGGGGCAATAAATTTTTTTAAATTTTACGGCTTCCAAGCTTTGAAATTTTGGAGTCCGCAAACCATCAATTCACAAGGATGTTAAATCTTTGAGCTACTGGTCAGGCAGTGGAAGCAATTTAGATGTTTTCTGCCTCTAAAAGCAGAATAAAGGAGAATATGCTGTTAAAGTTTCTCTTGGCTGTCCCTGGGAGGAGAGACACTGAGGAAGCAAGTGTTGGGACTCAGAGGTGAAAAAAAGATGAGGAAAAGATCAGAAACATCTGCAGAACATTTAAAAAAGATCTGAAAGATTTTATCCCCTCTGTCTCCAAAATGAAACAACTTTCTGCAAACACTGAGTGCCTCAGACAATGCACAGTGAATCCCAGGCAGTGGTTTACTATGATAATTTTAACTGTCTTTTCTGAAACACCACTGACCATCACACCCAAAGGTCCCTTAAATATGATAGAGATGGATGCATTACTGCTACAATACAGTGTTTAGTACCCATCATTTGGCCTTTTACAGCTAATTAGAGAAGCCTTACTCTCCAAACATAAAATTTCTTTGGGTGTTATTCAACTCACTGCTAAATTCGCAAGTGTTATGCAAGAACATGTGCTTCCCCCACCTCTGCAAAAGGTTTCTCTCCTATGCATACTTATTTTACACAGGGCCCAGCATTTGCTAAAGCTGTTTCTGTCCTCAGTATACTTAAAGCAACACACAGCAGCTACTCAATGGTTGCTAAAAGAAACCATATACTTAATTTGCTAAGTCATCAGCAATTTATCTTCCTTTTACTGTACTAAAGACTTCATACTTTATGTACTGAAGAAGCTATTAGAAAATAAGGTCTTTTTATTTGAGCAAAAATCTACTACAGTAGTGAGAAGTAAAAAATATTTTTTTTCTGCAAGAAATTAACAAAACTCTACAAAAACACATATTTTGACTGGCTGAAAATGAAGATGTGAGATCAGACTGATCACTTAAATTTATACTCTTTGAACAAGACAAATTTTTATTCTTAGACCTTGATTAGCTGCTTAATTTATGACTTAAATTCAAACAGTATATTCTGAACTGCCTCAAAATACTATAAGACGTTATCTTTTGTTTCCATTCAAAGTTCTTACACTGAAGAAAGAGCATCAACAGATTTCAGTGATTTGCCAAGACCTCCTTCCACTTTTATCTCCACCTAAACTTTCAGAATGGCTCCATAAGACTGAAAAAAACCCTGGAGCAAGAGAAACTAACTTAACTTTCTGATAAAAGTCAAGAAGAATTATATCCAACTAAGGTCTCTCCTATTTCTCCTAAATGCTTAGATATTTCTTAGCCCTGAACTGGAGGAGGGATCACTACATGAACTTTTCTCCAGATGAATTAATGACACATAAATCCTTCTGTGTACTTTGTCTCTTGATATCTTCCACTTAAAACATTCAAAACAGAACAAATTATTTTAACAGGGAAGGAAAATGTGGGGTTTGACATGGAGGTTCCTGAATGAGCTGTGGTTAATAGAAATTCCTGAAAAGAAATGAGTTTATTGATGACAATCAACACTTCTTTTTCAGATACTTTTAAAAGAACCAGCATAGTATTTTTTTATAATGTCTAGAACTTTACAGTTCTAGATAAACATATAATTCTATAATCACATATCTATGATTATATATCTATATATATGAGTACATGGATAAACAGAATCTGAACAGACGGTTCAGATATCATAGCAATACTGACATTGAATACTCTATATAAGCACCTAAATGAACTAGCTCACAAAACAAACATACACTTTATGCATAATTTCAAATAAATGAATTCAGAACCTGAAGTTATTTTGTTTTGCATAGAAGCACAAGAAACTTGACAGTATCACTAAAACATCATTTTTTTATAGTTTTTCAAAAAGAGAAGTGTTTCCGTGTTGAAAATTAATAAAATGTATACTATTGATGAACATATAATGAGTTTTAGCTTTATACAAACATTTAAGAACAAGATCCAAGTTATAGTATATTTAGTGGCCTTTCATCTCTGCAATTCCAGGCTCTCATAAAGGAGTTTCCTTTAGTGGGCATGGTTTATTACATGTCATGTAGGTTTTTTTCCTGTCAAAAGATCACAGTGGGGAGAACTTCAAATCAGGATTAAAACACACAGAGAGACTCTGTGGGAAGTCATGTACAAGAACAGACATTCATGGTATCTAGAATTAATGATCACAGCTTCAAGAAGCCAGTGGTGGAAAAAACTCAGAAAAAGGTATCAGAAAAACTGTCTTTGTGATGACATGAAAAATGCATACAGGATGGTATCTATATTATATATTCCACCTGCTGAATTATGCTTGTCTTCATTCCTGTCTGAGCGTGCAACAGTCCCGCAGTAATGGTAGAGAGCCTATAGCTCATGAATACAGAGAAATTGCTGCAATACACACTTGAAGTTTAAGAAGAAAATGCAGTTGGAACACAGCTATCCACCAGATTGCATTAGGCAAAATTTCTAGCCTGGATTTGCCAGAGGCATTCAGGAAGAAACAGTGAAACATGTCGTTTTTCAGACCAAAATAAGATTTTCTCCATTCATGACAAAGAGAAGCAGATAAAGCAGATACATTGCTTTATGCCGTTTTATGTCTTGCTCATTTTCTTGGAATTAAGTAACAAGTGTGGAGCCGTGTGCCTGTTCACATCAGACAGCTTCTGAAAGAAAGTCCTAAAAAGCAACCAAATTCACTGGCAACTGGTGAACATCCAACAGCACATGCATGTGCTGTTGTATCAGAAACTAGGATTAGAGTTGGTTAAGTGCAAGATCCCACCTCACAAAAGAGAAGACAGATTTCTCAGACGCAAAGGTCCATTCACTTTTCCAACCTTGTAGTTTGGAGCACTGACTCCACCCATGTCCCCACGCCACAGCACACTGCTGCCGACGATGCTGCACCGCACACACTGTGCCTAACTAACCTGGACTCACTAACTCTCCCTAAACAAAAGAACTGAGCAGCTGTGGATGGAAACTTCTTAAACTAATGCTTTGGAGCCAAAGCCACTACCATGAAACTGTGCTGCCAGAGAGACACAGCAGTCAAAAAGTGCAAGAGAAACGCTGTCAAGTCCGAGAAACATAAGGTAAAAATTGAGCCTTTCAAACCCACTCCAGAATGCCAATATTCAGTTCCCCATTTCATCTTCCCACTGGATTTTCTGCAAGCTGAATCGCAGAACAAGGCTGTGTCAAATCAAGCCACACAGTGTCTATTCCTTTCCAAAACTATTTTTCTCCCATTACCTTTTCCTAACTTCCGCTCATCCTCAGGCCTGTACTGTAATCACAGGCTTCCAAGAGAAGCTCCTGGTTTGAGAGCTTCCACTGGAGATTTTACCCAGCACAGAGCCTAACGCCAAGAAAAGCTCTTGCTCTGGAAGGCAAACAGCAAAAATATGGATTATGCTGGGTGATTTAACCTGGCAATTTTATGCTAAGTAGAGTTTAAATCTAGGAGGAAGGAACCTCTCCATTTCTGAAGAACAAGTAAGGACTGCAACAGCATTAGAGTTCTCACATATACAGCCACATACACCAGCACAGCTCTGCATGTTTACCTCATGAGAGGCAAGCACCCATCTCCTTTACTACAAGCTGATAAATTTATCTGGGTCCCCATGTCACTGCCAGCTGGGCAGGGACAGAAACTGAAAACACTACTCTTCCCCATCTTCCTGTCAGGAAAAGTCACATGTCTGTGCCCACAGAAGGATGGGAGCACTGGAAGGCAGCTGGAGAAGGCAGGCCAACACTCAGCCCTAGCAGACCAGGTCCACTGAACACACCAGGGCTACTATGAAGGCAGCACAGCTGAGCACTTTCATGGTGGGTCTGTGTTACATCTCAATTGGATTAAACTACCAGGAAACACCAGGGCAGAAGGCAAGGAAATGTGTATTTTGTGGGTGAGTCACATGCCTCATGCAAAAAGGGAATTAAGGGTCAAAGTAATGAGAGAGCTGAGATAAGCGCAGTACATTCCTTTACAGTTTCTCTGGGAAAGGATACTTTCAGCTGTAATTTGACTGCTACTGAAAGTCAGAAATAGATTTGCCTTTCCTGCCATTTATTACTGCTGATTATTAAAAGAAATGTGCAGAGCTGATTCACAAGATGGCCGGTACCCAGCACTTCTCATTTTCATTTCAGTGAGAAAGTGTTTCTCTTCTGATGGACAGAGGTGAAGGGAAGACAGAGTAATCCCAGGTGCTTTGTGTTCATCTATTTTACCCCAAGTGAAATAGTAGAATCCAACAACTTTTTAAAATTCAATTTTCAAATAATTGGCAGAATGGATGGAGCCAAAAAGCAGCAGGTGTACCTCTCCTTTGACTTCAACAATCTGACATCTCCAGTCAAAATAATCAAAGCAGCTGCAGTTTGATCCTTCATCTTCCCTTTCAAGATGTTTTTCCTTTGCTTTTCCTCCAGTCACTGAAAAATGGTGACTTGCAGATCAATAACACAAATATATTCGCACAACAAAACTCAAACCATGGGGTGCACCCCTGCTTTTCATACCTGTCAAATGCAGATTTGTTCAAAATCGTGAAAATAAGGCATCAGTTTTCAAACTGGATTTTGGATTCCAGAGATAATAAACAACAAATCACCTTGAAAATATGTATCTTATCTGGTAAGATTCCCAAAAAGAGAATAAACGACAGTCTTGCTGACATGTATTTAAGTCATATATTCACATTCCAAAACGCAAGTGGGAGTCTCACTTCTAAGAATAATCAAATTAGAAATTCGTATTTTAATTTCAGTTATGGGAGGAAACAAAAAGAATAAACAAAAAAGTAAAATAACAATTACAGTATGCTAAAATCACCCAAACATGAACAGGGAGAGTACTAAGTAAAGTAAAGCTGGAGATAATAATGGAAAATAAAATGGGAGAAACCCTTGAATTATCTCCAAAACTATTAATCTGAATTTTTCTGCAATCTTCAATTTGTATTGGTTGACACTGAATCACTTTCTAAAACAGGTCCCATTTTTAGGTCTTGTTAACAATAAAATTGGATTTAAGTATCACCCTCTTTAGCTATTTAGTAAGGAGATGAAGGGGTTTTAAGAAAAATAACTCCAAGAAGTAATATTTCAGTGGGTGCTATCTCATCTAAAGGTAGAGAATACCATCTGAAACTTATATGCTAAGATTTTATATCATTTTACATAAAAGTATTTGATTTCTCGCTTACTTGTTATTAGAACTGAACTTCAATTGAGTAAGTAAAAATAAAAAGCAGGTAGTTGTGAAAGTTGTAGGACTAAAGCCCACTGGCGAGATTTCACAAAAACGAAAGGAGAAGGGTAAATTGTTAGCCACGTTTTCACAAAGGATAAATACCTGTTTAATCCTTGAAGTTTTCTGGCAGACTAAAACGTATCTCAGTATATATATTTTACCTCAGTATTGATTATCTTAAAAGTATAAAATAGAGGGTTTATCATATTTACTTTGGGAATACAACCCAGGTGGCTATGAAATTCTAGAGGAAAATGTCAATGCAGGATTGGAAGTTAATGTACAGAGGATGTGTTCAGAGTTTTATGTAGGCTCCACAGGTGAATGTTAAGGGAAGTTCATGCTATGTTTTTTCCTTGAGGATGTGCACTAGCTTTACACAGAATATAGAGGAAAAGATGGCAGGAACACATCCAGAAAATATCCAGAACCCATCTAGAACACAACCAGAAAAGCATCAGTGGGGGCTCTTTGAATCTTCATTTTTAATTAATTTCTCTCATACTATGAATTATGCAGAATCCAGACACTATTCATAGCTCAAGCTGAGTTTTGTACTTAAAATGTTCCTACCCTGGGAACACAGAGTATCTTTCTTCCAGGTATCACAGGATTACTTTGGGCTCCTCTTGTTTTTTCTTAAATTTTATACAATCAGTGACTAGTTTATGTGAAAAATATTAAATTTCCCAAAGGAAATTGTCACAAAAAGGGAAGGTTTAAACTAACCCTTACAAAGAGGGAGAATTTCTCTCTTTATATCTTATTTGTCTGTCAGAGTCACAGGTAAATCGAAACCCTTTATGGCCCAATCAGTCTACAAGTGTCCTGTGTGCAGAGGGAACTTCACTGTAGATTCACCAAATTGGAGGGTAAACTTGGTATTTCTCCTTCTTAGGAGGCACTTAAACCTACAGACAGAGGTGGATCTCTCAGATCTGCCCACAGTGTTACTTCGCCATCGACAATACTGTTAGAACCTTTGTATAAAGATTTATGCTAAACAGTTACAAGATAACACTTGTTATTAAGATACATTGTGACAAAATAGATAGTGGGTTCTATTGATAGTGGGGATAATCCTGATTACAACTGACACAGTTCAAAACCACATAAAATGAGTCATACACACAGGTTATAAAGCAAAAGAGTCTATCAAGAATACTATGAAGAAAAAGCGAAGTGTTGGTTTAAAGCCAAACAGTCAACATGCATAAATTACAGCTTATCTCACCAGGCATCCCAAGTGAGAGGGAAGAGAAGAACTCGTCAGCTTTTCCGCTGTTTGGTTGGATATGCTTCTCTCCCAAATTCTCTCACCTTTTGACTCCTTTATATACTGTTTTTCTCCCAGGAGAAAGTTCTTTGTGAGTGCTACAGTCAACATTTCTAAATTTGGGGCAGTGAGATAAGGGTCTCATTGTTCATTGAAAGACTGCTTATTAGTCAGAAGGTCCCATCCGCTCCCAATATTGAAGATTGCTGGTGATACCTTCACACCATCAACATTCGTCCAGTTGCAGGTGTTTATTTATGTTTAGGGAACCTTGTGACCTTTGTAATCCAGGAAACAACTGCAGACCCCTTTCTTTCCCCACTCTGGGAAAGAGACAGCAGATGCCTTCTCAGCAATTCTTAACTTCTGTTGTTCAACCTGTTTCTCACAGAAATGCTTTTGAATTGGCATCTAATGTCAGTATAATTTTGTACCAAAGCACTCTAATACTACCTATAGTTAGAACTCATTGACATCTTGTGTGTAATCTCACAAAACAAGTTGCAATTATGAAGTAAAAAAGGAGATTATTTTTGAAGCTTCCTCCCTTTTTTTTTTTTCTGATTACATATAAAAGAAAACTACAGCTATCTGTGGGGTTTGGTTTTTTTGGGTTGTTTGTTGTTTTTTTTTTTTTATTTCTTCCTGTTGTTTTGGAAGTCTAGGTCAGTGAGAAGAGAAGGGAAGGGATTCATATCTTTGCCAAGGACTCAAGAACTGTGTCTGGAGGTTTGTTTCCATTGCAGATGAAGTACTTCTCTGCATAATAACACATATCAGCCGGGTGTCTGCTTGAACAGAAATTAGGTCAGTTCCTTCAGCACAACAAACAGAAAGCATAATGCTTTGTTGTCCAAACTAGTCTTTCTCCAAGGCACTGCACCACTTTGTGAGGGTCAGTGTTAGCTAGGGCAAGCCACTTGTTGCCTGCACTATAGTCCTTACTTCATTCCTGCTTCCAAAAAGTCCATGACAGTCCACTATCAGCTCTGATCACAGGATAACTTTGTTCTCTGACAAAACTTTTAAATTCTCTCACAAGTTGATACTTTTGTACAATAGTTCTCCCTGCGTACATAACAACCATTTACAACAGGAAGTTCCCAGCTGTAGAGTATAAATGGTCAGTCCAAGTCACCAGTAATAGTTATCTAATGCATGCAGACATATACACAAATTTATACCCATACATACACAGGGATGTACATATGGATATATCTAATGTGCACATATATGTATAGGCTCACATAGGTCCAGAACCATAGACATTTAAACTCAAACATTACAAACATTATAGCTACCTTCAACAATGGCCTGTGTCCCGAAATCCTATCGTCCTCTCTATATCTGAATCAGTATTCTCTTTCAAATAAAAAAGCAGGTGTTAACTACTAAAAAAACCCGTGGCATCTATATAGCTGGAACAGATGCTGATAAAAGCGAAGCTCTATGTTACAGGTCACTGCCTCGGACATTGGTAACTCTAGGACATCTGTAACTCTTAAGAAAGTTAAAGTGTGTCTTAAATGGAAATTACTTTGCTTAGAACAACCAGCATCATCTACCTCTGCATCAACAAAAGTGCTCACCTTTGTGCCAGACTTAGCAGTTGCAAAGACATATGTTAATTCCTCCTTTCCCATGCCACATTCACTCCCCACCAGTCACATAAAAAGTTTCCAAGGCCACTTCTCACACTCTAGCATGATTCCCATGACCCTTGATGGCTGCTGTGGACCCCCACATCAGCATCTGGCTCAACACCCAGACCCATCAGTCATCACTGCTGAGCCACAGGGAGGACTGCCCTGAGCACATTTTATCTGCAGCTTGGCCCAGCAACAACAGGTAGGATGCAGGATGCAGGCACTCAGGGTTTGGGAGCCTCTGCTGTAACCTGTGCAGTGCCATTCTGCAGCAGAGGCTGACAGCTAACCAGCTGAGCCTGCCAGGTACAGGGTGAGGATTTTAGACTAGTGCAGATGTTTGCACCTGGTTTACAACACTTACGTTGGTTAAAATATTTCTTTGAGAATTCTTTCAATAAAGAAGTTATCTAGTTTTACAAAAAGTACCAGTGGTATCTCTGCCCTTTATAGGGTAATGTAAACATAAAGAACAGGTCAGAGCAGACATCTCATCAAGGGACCTTGGGAGAAGGCTCATATGAGAGCAGCAGATGAGAGCCCACAGAAGACCTGTGCTTGTCCTCAAAACTCCTTCTCAGTATTGCCTCTATTCTTTTATCTAGTCCTTTATCTCTTTTAGCTATTATTTGAAGAATGCCAGGATTCTAAAGGATCTATCTACAGTTAGGTATCTAAATGCAGGCTGTGACAACATCCCTCCACTTTTTTTTCTACTCATGCCCAAGAAACAGAAAAGGAAATGATACTTAGTAAATAGATTTGATTACTATGTAATCACAGTATGAATTGGAGATGACAGATGTTTTTTAATTAGACTGGGTACTTTCTCTGGGCCACTTGATTCCAGGTTGTATGAGAACTCACTGGAAGAAAGAATTCCATCTCCCAAACAACATAGCCCAGTGCTGAGAACAAATAAACTGTTCAGGGAAATAACCAATACAAGGACCGGCACTACAGTAGAACAAGTGTATACACTTTAACTGAAGACAAAATAGATCATTAATAGAAACAAGAAAAAAACCACAGGTCACAGACAATATAAAGGAAGTGGCTTTACATCCCAATGTTGCAGTCCTAAGAAAAAGCAGCAGCAGCTAATGAAGAAAATGAAGTAAAAGAGTATCTGCAACCTGATTGAAGCAGATCCAGCAATGCAGAACTCGCCTGCAGCTAAGCAACAACCAGATTTGCAACTGTACTTTGGGATCAACAACTCATTTTTTTCCAGCTACATCACTGTGCCAGCTCCCATACAATCTCAGCAACTCTGACACACAACATTAGCGATCTAAATGATAACATGCAATGAAAGTATTCTAAAATAAAAGGGCAAACCAGAGGAAATCAATGAAAAAAATATTACCATATATGACAGCTAACACACAGTACTATCCCAAGCTGCTATGGCTTTGGGTGCTGTTCAGCACCATGATGTTCTCTTAATTGAGAGAAAATAGAGTCTCCATGATGTAACAAGCTGACATAAGGACGCACATCGAGGTGATGGGCAGTTCTGGTCTGTCAAAATTGCTACTGCAGCTTCAGCAGACATACCTAAACTAGCTTTGCAGCTGCCTGTTCACAGCACAGGGTCATTCTGAGACTCTGAAACCTGTCTGAGAGTGAATAAATACTCAAATAACGTCTTGGCACACTGCAGTGGATAACTACATCTGACAATCTTTTTCATGCCTTCAGCCTTGTGGGGCATTACCCCAGCCTGCTACACCTTTCAAAGCTGTGGTCCCTAACCCTTGTATGGAAACAATACATTACACTTAGGATACTGTATTATTGTGACTACTCACAGTCACAAGCCATCACCACCACTACAGCACATATCAAAAAGTAAAATGCAACATCTTTTATTACTGCCTCAGATCCAGCAAAGGGATATCTGGTATCAAAATTTCAGTGGTTCATCATCTTAACATAAAAAGTATTTAAATGGCATTTTAATCTCGCACTACGGATATTTCAAATTTTTACAAACTCCTAGAAGGATGCTTAGCAGTGGAGCATTAGGTGGAGTGCAAACAAAGCAGAGTTGAGAGGAATTGAGATTTCCTATTATGAATGCAATTACTGACTTCTGAAAGCCAGAATCTGATTTTGACAGTCATTTAAGTTTCAGTAGCCAATGATGTTAAGAACAATCCTTAACAGAGAACAAAGAGCTATCCCTTAGTCCCAGAGAAACAGAACTTGGATTATTAACTGGCACTTTCAGTACCCAATGTACTACAAATAACTGAAAAAAATCTTCATTTTCTAAAATGTGGAAAATCTGTTACAGATTTCAGTTGAAAACTATCTCTGAATAAGGAGCTCTGAAGACATGTGAGGAAAAAAAGAGGCAAAATCTAAAAATCCAAAGAGACTGAAGAGAAGAAAGAAGCTACTTTTGCAGAAGAGAAAAAAAGGCTTACGGACCACCTGACTAGTGGTATTTTGGTCAAAAACTAGGTTCACAACATATGAAATGCTTGAAGCAAAAGAAATCAACGTAATATCTGAATTGATTTTACCAGAATTGGAGGGGGCCAAAAATCATTCTTGAAGTCTCCTTTCTTATGTACAAACTTTAGCTCAATTAGTACTGAATTTAAAGGTCTCATTAACACTTGTAAATCAGTTTCCCTTTGATCTCATCTGCTAACTCGGTGCAGTATTTTAAGGGATAATTAATTGAATATTTGCAAGGAATGGCCAAAAAAATGAAAACCACCTTTACTTGCTATCATTTATTTTGAATTGTCATCCTTCAAAACTAAAAAGCTTTTTTTGCCTCTAGAAATGACAATTTTTAACTATTAACACTAAACACTATTAATGTCATTATTTTCTAGCTTCTGAATGCTTAAGATTAATGCTTTTGCAGAAATAGGAAATTCAGTAAAATATCAGAACAAGCCTTTAGATTTGGGATACTGTTACCATGCCCTACTTGGCCAAAATGCAGGTCCTCTCTCTTTATCCTAGTTGTAGCCACATGCTATGGTCTATGAACAGGATACTGAGGAAATCCTCAGTGCCTGGAAATGTTTTTCTAATATAAAAATAAACAAGCAAACAAAAAAAAGAACAAACCCCCCCCCCACTCAACCCCCCCCCCAAAAAAAACAAACCCAAGAAAAACAACCTTTCTGTATTTTTATGGTTAAAATGTTCTAATAAAGAATATTTCATCTCAGCTTCAATATTCATTTGGAGATCTGTTTCCCTCAGGAGTAGATGCTGGCCTGCAGGTAGCCTCATCAGTTGCTTCTTAATTTTCTGTCCCTGGACGACTCTGTGGCCCCACCTTCCTTACAGTAAGTCACATGCCTAAGTGAGTCAGCAAAATATACTTAACCATTTTCCAGAGAAGCAATGCTTGTATTAAATAAATTAATAAAAGTGGCCAGAATGTGTACTTCCTTACAAGCTTGTTCAGTTTTACTTTCCCTGTTTGGGAAAATGGAGAGATGCCTATTACATTCTGGCTTCATGTCACAAACACTTAGGCTCTATAAAAATCCAAATTTAAAAATCTTAAAATTGTCCCAACAATTTGCCATTGTGTGCTTTATCACTATATTTTTCTCTTTAGTTTAAGGTGTTTTCTTTAGCTTTCCTTCCTAAGGAAGGAAAATGGATGTCATTAAACGTTAAATGTTTTCATTGTCTGACACAGTTCAATAGCTTCTTTATCTACCCCTTAATTCACTATCATCTTTCCTCCACCACTGTATTATTCCTGTGACAAATATAATTGTAATGATTTTATTTAGGATCAACACCTCCACTCCCAATACAAAAAGGCAAAAAGTTAAAGTAGTGTGTCACTTGGCTCTGCCTGGAAGTCGGTCAGAGCAAAGGCAAGGCAGCCATGAGGAACAGGCAGCAAAACCTGCTGCCTGTGGGAAACAGGCCTGGGGGCTGACAGGCAGCACCACCAGCAGCTACTGCTTCATTAATTTTACTGTGTTTCAGGGAGATGAAGGACTGAATCATCAATAAAGGCAGAAAAACACACCCTGTCATATTTTAGATCTACTGGGTTACGTTTCATTTAAACATATTTTTAAACACTAATTTCAAACATAAGCACCAATTGTATGTAATATTTTATTTAACAGTATTAATTTAAATATTATACTAAATATTACACTCTCCCATACATTACAGCCTGGAATGACTTTTAACATTTAACTACAGAAACAAAAATGCTAATATGATTCCAACTTCAACCCATTTCAAAGCCTGAATTATTTAAATAACTAATTTTGTGGTCTCTGTTTTCTCTGACTGAAAATAACCCATTGTTATAGCAGGTTGATTTTGGCAGTGACTACTACTTTGACTGTTCACAAGTTGTCTTACAGTTTCAGATGGTGTCAGACCTAAGACTACATCTTATGCCAGCTGGAGTGGGAACATTGGTTTGATGTATACAAATATAGTTTTTAAAAGTCAGGGTCTGCTAGGAGTTTCTCTACAAACTACAATGGCAGCTGTGCTAGAGGTCATGAATATTACATAAGGGCTATCCATGCATTCAAGCCAAATTCCCATAGCAACACTCACATAGATTTACTCATTGGTAAGAGATGCATCAGCTCAGCAGTAAGAGCTGCACTGCTACCCTGATTAGTCTGCAAGATACTATTACTTCAACTCTTCTTTTAAAGCCTGTGCATTTACTGATAAAATTCAAAACTTCACCTGAATTTCAGCGCAGCCTATATCATCTTTTCTATGAGCAAAGAAATTTCAAACTAGCAAAAACCAGCCCTGATAAAACTGAAACTCCTGATTGCAATCAGCAACATCTCTAAGATACAAGGCTCAAGGGAAGAAGAAGGCTGCTTCTGTTGGGTTTCTTGCTATACTGATCTCAGAACATCAAGACCCAACTTCAAAGAGATGTTCACCATCTTCTACAGTTGGCACATTCCAGCAGCTCATTAAAAAGCTGCTTTAGAAGCTCTTACTAAATATCAGTTAACAATTACAGTTTTCAGAAAACATTTTCAGCTTCCTTATTCAGGTTTTCTGGCTTGATGAAGATGCCTGCTTGTGCATTATTACTGTATTATTTACAGAGCTGGTCCTCGCCATACGATCAGCTGCACAGCTCAGTGATCTGGACTCACGGATTTCTGGAGAGCCCTTCTAAAACAGGTGGCCTAAATGGGCAGAGCCAAAGCTGGCAGTGGAAAATTAAATGGAATGGGGGATGGAAGGGAGATAGAGAAATAAAAAACAAGGCAAAATGGAGGAGGGGAGTCAGAGAGAGAAAAATGCAGATCAGGTAGATCTGAAGAGGGATCTCAATAGTGTTTTTAAATGTAAGATATTAGAAAGAAAAACAAATTTTGGAAAGCAGTAATATACTGAAATCTGACAGGTAGCGTACCAAAAAAGAAAAACTGGAATTAAGTGATAAGTGAGTGATAACAAATAAGATGAGCACAATTTCCAGGTGCAGTAGTATTTAAAGATACAGTAGAGATGAGAGAAAAACAAGGCCATTCTCTTTGACTGCTAAAACCTTCACAGTCCTAAATACATCTCATGGAAAATACATAAATACACAACAAGAACCTAAAGCTATTTAGTGTTTTCTTACATAATTGTCACTATCTGCCAGGATGGAGGTAGCAGAAATCTTAAGAAGACCTATAGCATATTACTAATGGGGTTATTTAATGCACAAAGTGTAAAGGAAGTCAATGAAGTCTTTATGAAAAAACACTCTTGTAAGAGATTCCCCGTATTTACATATGATTTGTAGGGACCGATCCTTCATTGACGGGAGAGGAATAATATGTTTGAAGGCTGATTTTTAGAACTGCCAGCTTTGAGTGCCACAGTAATGCATGGGCAAACTTTCATCTTCAAAAAAATCTTCAGTAAGAACTCATAGCTTTCACCCTATACACTGCAATAAATGCATATATTTAATAAAAGAAGAAATGCACACATTTAAGTAAGAATGTTCTGAAATACACAAGTCAATCAAGTGCCTTCTATGGAAAACTGATTCCAAGTGATTTTTTAGTGATATATAGTTTTACCTGCTGTCTGGAACATGTTTATAAGTGGTCTAATCTGTATGTTAAGACAGTAAAAACATTTTATCAGTAACAGATGAGATGACAGTCAAAGAATCACAGAATAGTTTGGATGGGAAGGGACTTTAAAGATCCTCTAGTTTCAACCTCTGCTTTAAAGCTGAGGTTTTTATGAGTTTGTGACATGAAACAACACCTTACCTTTGCTTTTTCAAGCTGTGCCTGGGCCTGTCGCTCTGCCTCTCTCCGCACTGCTTCCCTATCTTCTTCCAGAGATACATCTGAATCAGATGGACGGCTGGTGTAGGAATCCGCCGAACCCTGCACAAGAAAAGGAAAAATAATGTCACAAGTCTCTTTGATGTTTAAAAAACTAGGAAAAAAATAGAAGTGGTTATACATTTTGCCTTTTTTTCTTACTTCTGTATTCCTGAAAAAAGAATAACTGCCCAAAAGGAAAAGTCACTTAGAAGAAATTATGCCTAGGTAAATATTTTCTTCTGGAAACTTTCCAAAAGTGGAAGTGTCTTCCCCAGGGCTTTATTTCCTGCACTATCCCTGCACTCTTATTTGTGTGCTTTTCAGCAAGCAGAGCCAGTTGCTCTGTAGAGTTACAGCACTGGTGCAGTGCAGGGCTGAAGGACACACAGCAGCTTCAAGGATGGCTCCATAAAAATTAAAACTCCATACAGTGGCAGAAATAGCAAGATAACAGACTTTTTATAATCAAAATGCAAATTCAGTATCAATAATTACTATTACACAATATCACTGCTAAGAGATTTAACCTCTGCTATGCATTTTTATTTTAGGGCAGCCTCTTTACCTGACACACTTTCCCCATCAGAACTGCAAATGGCTCATATCCATCTCTGCCCCTCAGCAAAACATGCAAATGACCACAAATCAACTTCCAACTAATAAAATCCGTCTGGACTCAACACATGTCCCCGTATCACCACAAAGCAAGCAGTCACAATGCCAGAACAGCTCTATAAATAATGACAGCTCTGCTTTCCCTCTGCATCTCCCTGCATACAAAACAGAGTTCTGCTAATTCAATCAGAATGAAACAACTGTCCTCTCCTCACCGCCTTTTTTCACTCCCTCTCTGCAACACATACGATATAAGCTGATAAAGAAAACACAGGGCTTACACAGATATCAGAATTCTTCAGACGTCCTCCTTTGGCTCTTTTCAGAAGCCTGATCCAGGTGGCCTTCATTAGCCAGACAGCTCAGTTACTGTCCGCAGCTGCAGCGCCCGGCACTGATCTCATAAAACATGTGCACACTGAGCACTGCAGAATCACAGCTCCTTTGCTATCCATGCTCTGCTGTGAGAGCCTTCCTTCTCTTCCCTCTGCCTTTCAAGCTTCCAGCCTCACTGTTTCCAAGTACTCTACTGCAATTAAATTTTCAAATTTTCTCATGCCAGTTAAAAAAAAAAAAAATCCCCAAAAATCCACATCACCTCCAAAAATCTCAACATGAATGATAAAAACAGAAAATAAAAACGGCTTCAGGTAAATGTTGTGAGAGATGCTTCAGCTGATCATAAACTGAGATCGATCACAGAAAAATACCTAGGGCTTTTTCCTTTCTGTTTTGGGGGGCGGATTTGGCTGTTAAAAATAGTGCTTGTAAGAGAACCTTTTAAAATCCTGTGCAAAATGTATTCGGTGACATTTGCAAGTGCAAAGTTCATTTCATCTCTTCCTAGATTGGCTGGGGGTGGGGTAACAGGCTGTTCATACCACTGGGCATGCTCCATATGTGCAGCCTTTTACGCAGATGCTCACATCACACCGGGCTGTTAGCCTATGCCAAATTGCCATTTTACATCTCAGGGGTAAACAGCTGGAAAACGCGAGGTCCCTGTGAAACTGGAAGAGCTGGTACAGCGTCTCGTTCCCGTCATGTATGTCTGCTGCCAGCCGCGTCTCCCTTGGTTCTGTCACGCAACGCTGCCCTCCGCTGAGCACCGCGCCGAGCTCCACTCACAGCTCCCATACAAAAACCAAAAATATGCCTGTTGAGTGGCAATTTAACCCCCTGGTTACTACGTGTATTTTTTTCTGACATTAGCAGAGGAAAGAAGTAAAGAATAACAGCAACATGCTACTGAACACATCTATATTAGATCCTAATATGACAAAAGCCAAACAAAACTTTAAATTTATCTGTTTTGCTTTTCAGAGTCAGTCTCTACCCTTTAATAAACTGACATGGCAGTAACATGCTAAGGCATGTATTCCTAGGGCATTTACAATTTACTGACAGGGATGCAACATACTAGTTGAAAAGATCACTGTAGCTGACTGCAGTGCCTGCCTTCAATATAAATTCACAAGAGAAATAGCAAATAGAGATTACAGCAGAAAAAAGTGGTCGTACACATATCATAGTATGTCAGCATGTCCCAAGAAGGATCCAATCCTGCCATGGTTTGTGTCTGTATAACAATGAAATTGCCCATCACAAGTGATGCAGCAGCCTACATTTCACTATTATTAAAACAAACAACAGTTGTTACTAAACCCAGTTTAAAATAAAACTAATTTTTAACTTTCCAAATATTTTGGTTTTTTCTTTCCTGAAGCCTGTAATAGTTAGAGCACAGAGTTTAATAAGCTGTCTTTGAACTGACATAAAGAAAAGAATTCTCTGTGGGCTATTTTACTTTTCAGGAATTCAGATATATCTGCTATGTTACAGTGACTGTTCAAAACTAAAATGCCCCCTGAGTTAAAGCAAAAGGAGAAGAAAATAAAAGAAAATACACTCAAACTTTCTTGAATTTTTTAAAATATCTTGTTCATTAACAAAATGCACGGAGGCCTTGTAACCTCCCCAAACCCTGTCAAATTTTGCTATTCTTTAGAATTTCCCTTCGCCACAACTTCTCACACATCTGCCAATGGAAATAGTGGGAAAAGACAAGCAGCAACAAGCACACAGAAGTTTAGTGTAGAGTTTAAATCCTGTTATGGTTGACATAACACTGGCCTGTGGATAAAAACCATTGATGTTACCACTGCACTACTGAAAGCTGAGACTGTGATGAGCTCCCTCGTGGAGCCCCAGTCCCCAGGACACTCTGCAGTCTTTCAGCACTCAACTCTCTTTGGAAAGGGCACATCCAAGACCTTCTCCACCAGCGCTGCAGTTCCTTGGTGCCATTCCACTGTCATGAGGTATGGTGTCATAAACCAACCCTGAAGCAAAACTACCTTTAAGAGGAAAACAAACAAAGCAGCCATTAAGCCTGACATGTCAATCACATGATGGACAATGTGGGTGTTAGCTTTCTACACCACTTTCATGGGGAACACATCGTATTTGACACTGACCAAGTGGCATAGCATCACTTTTACTATCCTTCATTCTGCTGTCCAAAAGCGATGCTGCCTAACTTGTCCTCACCCTATAAAAAAATTCATGAAGTATAGTAAAATAATTCTTATCTCCCCTAAGGGGGCAAAATGTCTTTTGGATCAGGCCAGAAGAGCTAAAATTGGAATTTCAGCTTCCAGGCCACAGAGATCATTTACAGTGCTGGTCATGTCTTGTGTTGGCCAGAGTCCCAACAAACATCCAAAAAATCATAATGATTCTATTTATTTTAATTATATTGACAAATCACATGAATCAAACTCAACATTACATTTATTTTCCCAGTGGGACAGACACTGTGGTGTAAATTTTCTGTGGAAAGGAGAAGTTGGAAACTTCTTTGCTTCTTTACTATGGAAAAAAAATCAAAGCCTTACAGCAGGGTAATCGAGGAAAAGGGGTAGCATACAATTACATTTAATTCATTATCAAACATTGTATAAACTTCTGAGTATTTTTATATGAGCATTCAATCACTTTAAGATGAAAAAATCAAACTTAGACAAAAACTATGAGGAAACTATAATAGAAATACCTTGACTATTCAAGAAAAAATGACAAGTAGATGTGCATTATCTATTCATAACAACCAAGGAAACTACATTTCCTCCCTGGGTTACTCAAGTTTTTGGGGTTGCTCTGGAGAGTAGTAGGATTCTTTTCCCAAGAACTTCTGAAATTCAGCCTTTGTGAAATTCTGCAGGTCTCCATCTCCTTCCACTGCAATATGGAAGAGCTGCAGTAATATATGTATTCAATATATGCTACTGTAGCTCTCAATTCCTCATATTTCATAGGAAACTGTCTAACAAAAGTGAGATAAGTCATGTTAATAATTACTCCATCTATTTATTCTTCTTTTTCTTTTCTTCCTTACTTGGCAGGTTTACAAACCCATTTTGTTTGGAAAACAATTCCCTGCTTTAAGAACACGCTTGACAAATATTTATCAACTGTCGTACAACTTATTACATCGGAGTAGTTTCTGTGAGCTATTCTCATCATGCAAACTCTTGCTTTTCACATTGCTAGTGGTCTTTTGTGATCATATTTGACCTCCTTTTTCTTCAAGACCACAAATGTCTTATGTTTTTACTACTGTAGAAATGTGCCATCTTCAAGAAACTGGATCCTTCAAGTAAAAGGGGTTTTTACTTATTTCCTTCTACTTACAGGTAGAAACTCTAAGTGAATTAGGTGGTCCTCCAGATCTCTTATTTTCTTGTTAGTTTTCTGTACCCATACTTAACTTTTGTCAGTACAGTTGGAGCTTAGGTGCAGATTTTGACTGCAGTGTTACGACAGCAGTGTAACCTGTTGATAAGTTTGTTCTGGTACAGTAATAAATTCTCATTGGGTTAATACAGCTGTCATTACTCTTGTCAATTCAGTGATGGCCTTTATATTGTATCTTCCTCATAAAAAATAAAAGCAATCCTCTGAGTACCATCCGTCTTTAACAGGGTAGTCCACTTATGAATTAGATATCATAAGAACAGGTAATTTTCAAAATTACTGAAAATTCTCAAATAATTCTCTTCTTAGAAAGATCAAACAATTCCTTCAGGTAAAGGCTTTTTAAATTATTATTTATTAAATGAAGGCATGAAGCAGCAAGCAAACACGCAACAAAATTTTACTAGGAATAAAGAAATACATATGACTGCACATATACATAAAACCCTTCATCTATAATATTGTGGTCTTCTCCGAGATATATTTTTGATCTTTTCATTCATTTAACGCTGGTGAGAATTTTAAATTCAAAAGGAGAAATATCTTTATGTCTTAATCTGATTTATACTTTGAATATGGAAAGCTCAGGCCTGACTGTCCAATGACATGAACAATCAATTTCAGTATTCAGAATGTATATAGAGATACTGTTAACGACTTATTTTCCTGTCCTGTTGTAGTAGTAATAATGACATCACATGTCCTGCTAGGACATGATTTGAGATGGTATATTATGTCTTTGTCATATGCAACTACTTCTTGAGTGCTACAATGGGAAATTAAAATAAATATTTCCATTAAATGTTTATTTCACTTGAAATCTTTTAAAATTGATTCAGAACAAAGGCAAAATGTGAAATATCAAAGTTTAGCATGAAGCGAAACTAAAAATCATAATATTCCAACAGGGAATACAGATTGTCCTGTTTCATCATAAACTGATCAATCTGAAAAGTATGAGCCACAGAGCTAGTGGCATCAGAAGTACTCCCACAAAAGCACCATGAGTAGGGACCCCAGTTTGGCAAAGTGGCCACAGGTGGTGAACATGAAAGTTTCTTATCTATGACGTTTTCTCCAGATGTCTAAACAATGTCATTATTTTGGATTATGTTGAAGAAAACACAAAATGCTGCTCTGAGAATGCTATGCAATGTTATATGGATGTTGAAGTTAATTATTTGAGGGTAGAATTTTTCTAGAAAGACCAAATTTAATCCAATTAATTTCTTGTAATATATATTTGAAGTGTATGACATTGCTATGGCATCTACAGCCATAAGGCATGTTCAAATAGCAGGTCTGAACTTTTAAAACAGCTAGGAGCTTTAGGGTGGCAATGTGATTAAAAAAGGAGATTATATAGGAAACCAGTTTTCTCTTTACCCTTAATATGACATAGGCAAGCTTGATTGAAGCACCAACTCAACATTAACAGGTTTCCAAGGTACTAATCCAATCGACAACTGGATGAAAGCAGAAGGGTTTTTGAAATAGCCCTAGGGTTTGCAGAAGACCAGATTTTAGCATTCATGAACCAGGTAAACAGTCATACTAGGTACTTTATCAGGAAAAACCAAAACAACAAAAATGAAAACAACCCCAGCAAACCTACATATTTACACTCATATCTCATTATATTAGCCCAAATGTTTGCTTTTCTGTTGTTTCACTGTGAGAAAGTAGCATGAGCAGGTAGGTATTTTTAGAGGAATGATGGTCTTTTCATGGCAACCCTTCAGATAAACTTTGGCAATATGCAAAAACACAGCTGCAGAGCTCAGCCTAGTTAGCAAACAAACAAACAGAGAAAGCCCTCATAGTCAGAGCTAAACTTTCCCCAAATCTGTGGGGTGCTCTGGTGTGTTAGTTTACCCTTTTTTTTCCAAAAACATCTAAGACGGAAAACTCCTTGAGACCCTATTTTACTAGGTACTGTACAGTCACAAAGTGGATGAGAAACCCTGCTGAAATGACCTTGCAATCTAAAGGCTGAGAGAATAAGAACAGAAAAAATACAAATAAATAAATTAAAAAAAAAAAGGCAAGAAGAGGATCAAGGTAGCAATGTAACAGAAAATAAAGCATTTTTAAATATTCGATACCAGCATTATGACTCATCCCTTACATAACCATAGTGGGTAGTTCTTTAAGTAAGTTTCCTATATGTATTATGGCAGAGATTAGTTCTGTGAAAGCCTCTGAAGGAGGATAATCTAGTAGCTCTGCATATTCTGACAGAAAGATTCTCACGTTTATGAAATAAGAGGAAGTGCTTTTAAGGAAGAGGGCAATGACAGGAATAGAAGGAAGTCCCCAAGTTTATTTAAAAAATGCCTTATCAACAATATAATCACATAATTAAGAGCTTTAAAAACAAAACAACCGCCCAAATTAAAGAGAAAAAAATAGGGATTTAATATTTTGAGAAAATTAACTAGATCTAGAGGATGGCATTAAATTATTAATGATTTTGAGCTATAAAGAAATGTCAGACTAATGACATAGCCAAGATGTTGCCAGTGCAACAACTCAGAGACAGGTGTCAGAGGAAGTAAAATACACCCAGGAAGTGATTGCAAATGGCATGAACCTGAATCATCTCACTTTTGTCTCAGACTGTCAACACACACATGCATATTAACACAACTTGGTTGACTCATGCTAACTTTTGAAAGCTTCAGTAACTATATTTTTAAGTCCTCAAGTAAAGCTGAGCTTTAGTGCTGCTTACTAAGGTAGAAGGGGGTTAAAAA
>WEIV01006321.1:1793-41316 GCA_013390005.1 Calyptomena viridis | reverse complement strand
ATGAGATCCTTAGGAGCCAATCCAGTGATGCACAAATAGTATCATGATACATCTAGAAGCGTGTATTTGCAGACAGTGCCTATTATTGCTGATGTTATTGCTACTTTTTGCAGTTTGCACTGCTCCATGCAAACATAACAAGGCTGGGATGAGTGCCTGCACGTATTGCCTTATATGCAAGCATAAGCTTTAAAGCTAATTTGGAGCCCCAGGTCTCTGTTTACTCTCTTCTTGCTTTGTCTTTCAGTTTTTTTCATCGTAACTCAAAATTACTTGTCTCAAATGTCACCAGTAGATTTGTGGTGACATAAGGAATTGTATAAGACTGATTCATGAACAGCCATTGCTTTAATTTTTAATTATCTGCTCTTACTCTCTTTGCTTAATGATCGTTTGAGGTACAGTGGAGAGGAACATCAGTATTTTTGCTAGTATTGTTTCATTCCATTTCTGGGATGAATATACCGAGTTTTCAACATTATGAAGACACTTTTCCTGTTGTAAAAACAAACAAGCAAGCAGAAGTCCCCCCAAAAGACACCCATTAAACAATCCGTAGCAATAGATCTTGCAGTAATACATTATTGTGAACCCAGAAAAGTTTTGCCATCTGATNTCAGAAATTCCTTTGTGACACCCAGTGTAGGAGTCCTGTAGGTTGAAAAAACAGAAGGTAGATGATTATAAGCATTTTGAGAGATACAGATTGTTTATATGTCTTTTTTCTGTTAAAAATACAGGATGTTATTTACAGTACTGAAACAGTAAAACGCTGTGTGACAATCTGTAAAGAAAGTAAATTTTCACATGAATTCTACAGGTATTATCTTTTTCTAGATAAACTGTGGACAAACACTTTCTAGTCTGTGTCAAAAAAGATCTTGTGATCTGTAATAGAATATGACACCTAAAATAAACACCCTCATGATGGGTTTGATGATTTTCAGTTGCCAAAGAGCTGTCTTCAGTCCGGCAGCTATAGTGGAGAGCCATCATCCACTTTTTTCACCTAAGGATGAGAATTCATTAAAGTATACTAGATGCTGGGGTGAACTAGTATTTACAAAGTGTTTTTTAACAAATTTGGAGAGAAGGGTGGTGACAGAAACCATTCTAAACAGTATTTCTGCAGTTTGAACTCTGGAAATAGATTTTGAAATATACTGAAAAATACATTTGCCCATTATTAGGTTACTGTAGTGCCACATTTTGATGGTACGTATAGTTTTGAGAACTGAATTGTTGCAGCAAATTAACCAGGAAAACTGAATGAGCTCCGTGTCCTACGGAACAGTAACTGGGACCCTTTTGCAGCAGAAAGGATGCAAACTCTGCAGAATGAGTTAGCTACAGTGCTGACCAATGCTTCAAGTGTGCTGTGAGTGGTTCTGGTGCATGAATTCAGTCTATTTGCCAGAGGAAAATAGTGTTTGGCCCTGAAGACATAAGAACAGAATGGGAAGTTTTTGGGTGGTTCTTGAATGATTTTATTATTTGAGAGAACCAAGCCCCCTCACATATAGAGATTTTGTGAATATCCACAACCCACTGTCCTTGGTTAGATTGTTAAAACCAAATATTTATTATGCCATGTTATTTTTTCAAGTATAATTTATCTGTTAGATTAAACATCTCCGTTAGGTATATCTGAATTTTGAAAGAAAATGTGAGGTACTCTTCTTTATGAATCTGGAAACATGAGACCACATGGGATCCTCAAGTCTGAAACTAGCAGTTTCTTCCTAAATAATCATTCTCTTTTAGTGAACATAGCAAACTCCAACACTTAAGGCAGATATAAATTGCTTTACATCTTCAGCATAACTCCTTACATCAGTTTTTCTGTATAGCACAGGAATTCCAGTCTTGTGGCATCATTACAATTTTTTTCATTAACACTGGAAATAGTCGGAAAATAAGTGTAACAGCAAATGCATTTAATTTTTTGCTTTAGCATGAAAATAAGCTGGTTTTGTGAAGCATAGTGTGTACAAAGCAAAAGACTACAGAACACAAGGAAAACAGTTTGCAAAATAAATGGTGTTACTTTACATGTAGATAAGGGTATTAAAGAACAACTGTGTTGTGAATACAGTCTACAAGATTGCTGTGTTTCAATTTACATTTGCAATACAATAATAATGATTGCTATGTTGTTAGAGAACTATTCGTTGCTGTCAGCCATTTTAGCTGAAAAAAAAAACCAGTTTGCAGAAAATTGTTTGTTTCGATTTCTTTTTCTTACAGTGTTTTGCACCTGAGAAGCGCAAGCTGGGAAAAGGCATAAGGAAATGAAAAATATGATGGCAAAATCATGGTTTGATCAAAATAGTTTCACAATAAACCTTGTTTGTCAATAACTTGGGGGTTGTATTCATAACAAGGGAACTAAGTGAAACACAACACAGTTTTAAACATCTGGAGATGTCTGGCTCAAATGGATGGCTTTGTTCTGCTTAAGATTTAACTGTTCTCATTGGTCAAAATCTTTTTGAGCTTTTGTATGTGTGTGAGTTTTTTCAAAGTAGCATGATTTATGCTCACATTAAACCTATTTTCTTTGAAGTGCAGGAGTGCTCAGATATCCAAGTTTGTTCATCCAACTTTATAATGAAAGTAATCAGTAACTTACACTCCCTGCAGTGTTTATTTTGAGATATTCCTTCAAGGATTCAGTAGGGTAAAGAGAGATTTAGAAACACTGATGTGTGCGAGCCTGGGTTTAACTATGTGTTGCAGCATTGTCAGTTGTTTATATTGTATGTTGAATAACAGTTTCAGCAGATTGCCGGCTCTGGTGTAACGCTTGAGGTAGGCAAAGTGTATAAAACAAGCTAAAATAATTCTGTTGTTGCACTCAAGAATGCTCCCTCTTCAATTTAATGATGCTTTAAATTGCAATTTTCTTTTTAAGGGTTGTGACAGATAAGGAAGGCGTGTCTAAAAGACAGCTTGATTACGGTAGCTATCACAAGACAAGGCAAAGGGGGAAAGTAGTGGTCAAGGGAAGTAATGACCTCTGATGAGATTCGTAGCTACCTAGTATTCCCTGATGTGATGCTAAAGTTTTATCGTAGTTAGTTCTCATTGTCTTTATCTGATATTTATATTTGTCTGATTGGAACGCGCTCAAAGTCTTTGAATAATTTTATTTCTTGGCACAAAAGAAAACAAACAAAACAATCAAAACCTGGTTACAATTGGTTTCCTTCTGCCTGTTGAGGGTTTCATTTCATCATTTTATGCATACTTGCATGTTCATCTCTGTTTCCAATGTTCTGTCATGAAAATTATATGTGTGATCTAACCACAGTAATTGCAGAATATTCAAGAAATTATCTAAGGTTCTGACTTCAGTTATGTAGGGAAAAATTTAGAGAAGTGCATGCTTCTATGTAATAGTCTGTGAAGCCGTTACATTAGCTACAGGGTGCTGGACGTCATCTTAAAAAATTAGCTGCTGGTATAAACTTAATGTGTGTCTTAGCTATATATTTTAGCTTCTTCTTCTTTAGTTGAAAATCTGGTTCACGTTTAGTCAAAAGTAAGTGTAAGTTATTTTCTATGTGGGCTATAGGGCGTATTTGGTTTTTTGTTTTAGGGGTTGAAAAAGGTGTTGAAAACTTGATTTACCAGGATATCATTATAGAAGCATTGTTATTTGTAACTAGTTACTGAATCAGTCTCAAATTTTGGATAATTTTATTCAATCATCTTCTGGAACTCCTGTTTTTCAGAACTTAGTTTTGTATATGGCTCACCATTGTATATTGTCCCATCTCTGCAATGAGACATGGCAAGGATTTATGTTGAAACTCTGCAGCAATGGTCATAGATGATGTTGCTTTATCTGGATGTTTCTTAAATCTGAGACTAGGGTGATCACATGAACTATTTCAGTTTTTTATTTTGAGACTTATGAAATTCTTAAGTTCCAAATTCTGGACTTATAAATGCTGGAATTCACTCTATTTCCATTTGCCTATTTTCAGTGAATGGTATCTTGTTGAGCATCTTTATTGTTAATTTTCTGCAAAGTACTAGACTTTATCTGTTACGTATTTGTTTTGTCTTGTTCTTATCTTGCTTTTATTCTTTTTTACTTCTATATTAAGGTTTCTAAAGAATATTACAGAAGATTACTCTGTTTTATTGCTGCTTAAATAAGGAGAACTCTGATATTCTTATCTAGGGAAAAGTATCCTTTTACAGTAGCTAACACAGGAAATCCAACCATATTGCTTTAAATAGCAAAAATAACTTGAAAAAATCAAAGAATATGGTTCTAACAACTAAAATACATGGAATTTAAATGAGAAGTTATTGGGAAAAAGAAGTCCTTCATAAATCAGAATGGTCACTGCAAGAAATGGTGATTCTGCAAGCAACAGGAGACACCATTGCAGCAGTTCATGGTGTTTTCTCATAGGTGGTGCAGCTGGTTTAGAGGTCACGTTCTCTGTGCTTCAGCTTTTGTACAGGGTTCTCACTTCACTTAATCGAGGCTGGATTATTTGAGCTGTAGACTAAGTGGGCACAAAGCTGATCCTATGCCAAGCTGGCTCATGGCATGCAGTGTGTATTTGCTCCAGTGCCTTCACAGATACATCCCTGTGGCTTCTAGGTGAAGTGGAATAGCTGCTTCAGGACAATGGGGTGATTGGGCTGATAAACTCACAGCACACAGACCCATGAATAAGCTTTCCACACACCACTACTGGCACTCCACTCCCATTGCTGTCTAATACCATATGATCTGTTTTATCCTATCATTGCAGGAATCCTCTTTCTACCCATTACTCAAGATAATGAAGGAGGACTATAATTGGTCTTGCCTATTACAGATTTTCTGTACAAAAATTTGAGTTAAGCAGTCGTTTAAGCTAATGTCAGGCAGCTCAGGTTGAAGAGTAGAAGGGGGCCCTAAAAACTGCAGGATGCTGACAACTGAATAGTAATTTAAGGGAGTTATGGAAGCTGGAGTCAGAGAGGTACTTGAGGTTGCAATCAGTCATGGTTGCTTCAGTATTGAGTCATAGGACAACTGCTTTCACTTGGATTGAAGTAAAGAGAGTAACTGAGATGTAATACCCTGAGTAAAGCCTCACCCTGAATTAAGACCAAATTAGGTAAATTTGCTTGATAAAGCTTTTTATTTTTGGAAGACTGGTAACTGGTATGAAAGTGTGATGTTAATCTAAAATTAAGATGAAGTACCTGTGATTAACTCTGGCTGTGTGCCAGGTACCCACGAATGCTGCTCTATCCTTCCCCTCACCTGGACAGGGGAGAGAAAATATAACCAAAGGTTATATAAAGGATTGATGGAGGGACAGGGAGGAATCACTATCATGGGCAAAAGCATCATTTTGGATACATTCACTTAGTTTCTTAACAACCAAATCCTAGCAGAGTAAAGAGAAATAAAAATCAAATTTTAAATAATCTTCCCCTCCACCCCTGTAGTGGTTTGACCCTGGCTGGGTGCCAAGGACTCACTAAAGCCACTCTCTCACTCCTCCCCTGCAAACAGACAGGGGAGATTAAAAAACAGAGGGTTTCATGACTTTGAGATAAGGACCATAAGAAATCACTTACTGGTCACCATCATGGGCAAAACAGTCTCTAAGTGGGCATATTAAGAATTTATTATTAACAAGATCAGAGCTTAAAAATGAGAAGTACAATAAATCTTACAGACACCTTTTCCCCCCCACCCCCTCTTTCTAAGATCTACCTCCTCCCCCCAGCGGTGCAGGGAGGTGAGAGTGGGGGTTGCAGTCAGATGTTGTTTCTGCTGCGGCTCAGAGAGAGAGGAGTCCTTCCCCTCCTTCCCGTGGGGTCCCTCTCATGGGAGACAGTTCTTCACAAACTGCTCCAGCATGAGTCCATCCCATGGGCAGCAAATCTTCAGACACTGCTGCCGTGTGAGTCACTTTTCCACAGGGTGCAGTCTTTCAGGCACAGGCTGTTCCAGCATGGGTCCCCCGCAGGCTGCAAGTCCTACCAGAAGGAATCCTGCTCCAGCATGGGCTCCTTTCCCCATGGGCTGCAGGCCTCTTCCAGGCTTCTGCTCCAACATGGGCCTCCCATGAGGTCACAGCCTCCCTCCAGCATCCACCTGCTCCAGCGTGGGCTCCTTCACGGGCTGCAGGTGGATCTGTGCATCCCCATGGTTCTCCATGGGCTGCAGGCACACAGCTGCTTCACCATGGTCTTCACCACGGGCTGCAGGGGCTCAGCTCCAGCACCCAGAGCATCTCCCCCTCCTTCTGCACTAACCTTGGTGACTGCATTGGTTTTGTTCACAACTTGTCACTCTGCTCTTCTCTAGCTGCCATCTTCATCTGCCTCCTACCTTTTTTTTTCCATTCTTAAATATGTTATCATGGAGGTGTTACTATGACTGGCCTTGTTACTGTGGTGTTACTATGATTGGCCTGGCCTTGGCCAGTGGTGAGTCCAGCCTGGAGCCGGCTGGCATTGGCTCTGCTGGAAATGGGAAAGCTTCCAGCAGCTTCTCAAAGAAGCCTCCCCTATAGGCTCCTCCACTACCAAAAAAACTGGTCACAGAAGCCCAATACAACTCCTCACTTCTTTCCAGCCTCAGCTTCACTTGTGATTCTCTACTTCCTCCCACACAGTGGTGCAGGTGAACAGCAACATTGGTTGGGGTCAGTTCGTCACATGTTGTCTCTGCCACTCCTTCCTCCTCAGGAAATGGACTCCTCACACTCTTCCCCTGCTTCATTGTGGGGTCCCTCCCACAGGAGACAGTTCTCCACAAACTTCTCCATTATGAGTCCTTCCCCCTGGCTACAGTTAACGAACTGCTCTTATGTGGGTCCCCTGCAGAACCATGAGTGTAGCCAGCAAACCTGCTCTGGCGTGGGCTCTTCTCTCCAAAGGTCCACAGGTCTTGCCAGGAGCCTGCTCCAGTATGGGCTTCCCATGGAGTCACAGCTTCCTTTGGGCACATCCATCTATTTTAGCATGGGATCCTCCATGGGCTACAGAGGGACACTCTCCTTCACCATGGTCTCCTTCACCAGCCTACAGGAGAACCTCTGCTCTAGCTTCTGGAACACCTCCTCTCACTCTTTCTCCACTGACCTTTGGTGTCTGCAGGGCTGTTTTTCTCACACATTCTCACTTGTCTCCTCTGGCTGCAGTTGTGCAAGTTTTTTTTCTCCCTTCTTAAATATGTTATTCCAGAGGCACTACGACCGTTGCTGATGGACTCAGCCTTGTCTTGGAGCCAGCTGGCACTGGATCTGTCTGGCATGAGGGGGAAGCGTGTGGCATTGTCTCACAGAAGCCACCCATGTAGCCCTCCCAGCTACTGAAATCGTGCCACATAAACCAAATAGAGCACAACTATCTAAAGGGTTAAAATTTTTAATTTAATGATGATTACAGTGAAAAGCATAATAATTTAATTACAACAAACCTTGTGTTCTTGGTCCATGATGCACTTCAGAATGTGCAATATGTCAGTTCCTAGGGAAGGATCTTCTCAAGTTTTTTCTAATAAAACACTTCAGCTGTTATAAGATGGCTTGTAAATTCTTATTTTTCACAGCAGCTCTGACGTAAAGCTACTGTTTATGAAGAATGGCAGCATACAGATTTGGTTTCTTTTGAGTTTTGCTTGGTCAAATGTAAAGATGCCTTTTTTTTAGATACAATGCGGTCCCTTTTTTATCAGCCTGTTGAAAAGGTACATGCATTCTTAAAAGCCTTTCATAATTTGGATTCATATACATATTAGCCTGTGACAATACTACTGGTTTTCTGCAGGCTTTATACTACTAATGTCACTATTTATATGTAGTTATTTCTAGACAATTGCTCTTGGAGAGGAAAAGATTTATGAGCCATAGTAATGCATGGTTATGGCGTTTTACATTCCATTTGGTTGGAAGCAGTTCACATGTGTAGAAAAGACATGATTAAAAAACCCCCAGAAAATGTTTCATCTGTTGAAACAACGGTGCTACTTTTACTAATCCTGATGATCAGTTCTAAGGAGTTAGCTACACCATTTTCCAAAATTTTATGTATTTTCACATGGATAACTTTCCAGCTGTGAATTGTGAACTGAATCCATTGTACTCTTCTTTTACTGTTGCTATGTTTTCTTACGATTGTTTAAGCACCTGTTCCATTTAGACAGGGTTGTGTTAAAATCTTGGAATGTTCATAACAGGACTCACATTATGGTTTATAACATTACTTTAAAAAGACACATTCTCAAGGGGAAGTGCTGCCACTGCCTCTGTATATGCAGAATTAGAGTTACATCAAAATCAGAATGAGTCTGTCCAAGTTTGAACTGGGAATTTTACTAATATCTTAGTGTTTATATTGAAAAATGACAGACTTTTTCAGAGAGCCTGAGATANTTACTTCTATAACTAACCAAACCATGAGCCGAATTATTTTTCTGTTGCTCTGGCTTCCATCAGTTTTGGAAGCCCGTCCCAGGGACACAGATCAAAAACTGTATCCTCCTGGGGTCTCTGCGAGGGTCCCAGACCCTCCAGGGCAATCCGAGGTGTAGCCTCGATATCCTGGACTCCGACAAAGTTTGTGTATATGCGGAGAAAATTGTGATATATTTCTTGGCAAGCCTTATGCAAAATGAGATCGAACTGGATGTTGAGTTACTGTATAAATACTAGTATATATTTACTATTTTGTCTCATCGACAAAACTGGGTTTTGCAATTAGCTGATGAAATATAGAGACTAGTAAAGCAAACTGCAGTTATAGTTCTTATTCTCTGAAGTTTGTTTAGTTATTTGTGACATGTTCTAACTGTGCTGTCTTTAAAAGATGCATCATCACTTTCATGAAGAAAATGAAGTTATTTGCATTTCTCAATATAGACAGGAATTAAATATATGTGGATGGACATCTTACTAAAAAGGGAAATAAATCAGTAATTAAACTGCACAGATCAAATAGATATAATTAAAATATATATAAAAAATTGGCTTTACAAGCCATAAAAAGAAACCCATCTGTTTTAAAAGAAAGTACAAGTATAAAATCAGCTTGACTTGTAATGTTTTTCATAGCTCTTAAAGATCTGTCCAAAGCACTTTACTAGTGTAAGTGATGATGGGTTTGCTTTTATCAGCAAAGATTTCATTTACAGGAGTAGAAGGCTATAAATACAATACAAACACTGCTGAGCTCACAAGTCTAAATTGGATTGCTTCCATCAAAATTTTGTTACAGAGCTCCTGCAGTTCTGCTTTGAGGCTTTTATTAGTGAAAGCTGCTGTCTCCATGTTGCATCCTGCCTGGAGGTCATAGAAACAGTAATTGTTTGCATAATCATGCCTTCTGAAGAAAATAGTATTTAGGAATTAATTTTGTGAAAGAATTTTTTATTGCATTGATTTCCCTTTCAAATTCTGTGTATATTTGCACAGCAACTCTATACTGACTGTTGCCTTCTTGTTTTCTTGTGGGTTTTTGGCCTTTCAGGACTTAAATTTAATCAGGTCCATAATCCAAAGAAGCCATTTTCCATTTTGATTTACTTGTCAAATGATGGGGTTTTCTTCTACATTTTCAGGATATGCGAAATCAAATTTCAAATCTCTTACAACACATTGTGGGAATAATCCCTGAACTTCATTTGTATGTTTAGTGCCTGCAGAACCCTGTATTTGCAAGTCTGAAGTATTCAGTGCACCTTTGGATACTTAGGAACTCAGCTAGAACCCAAAAGGTTTCTCTCAGAAAATGCCTAGCCAAAACTGAGGAGACCTAAATTTTATAGTTGACTGTCATCTGCAATGTCATGTCTAATTGTCTCACTTTTAAAATAGAGGGAAATAAATGTGTTTTCCCATCAAAACTTTGTGAACCTCTGATGTGAAATGAACATTGCATTGATACAAATTTTGGCTAATTCCAGGGGATATTTTTTCTCATAATGGAGGAAAAATCTTTTCTGACTGTGGTTTAAGGGTAATAGAAAATTGTGTAAAAAGAGCGAACCATATATAAGTAAAATTATGAAAAAAGGAAGAAAAAATCCAGTATTTTAAATATTAAGCAAATTTTTAATCTTAAGCAAAATATTCAAAATCTCGAAAAAATTAAATTAGTACTCAACTACAAATTTAGTAACAAACCCTGAGGAGGGTACTATAGTGATAAAAGTGGTAGGAAATTTTGGATTAAACTGAACACTTTGTATAAACATGCCTGGATTTTTTATCAGACATGTATTTGTCTTTTGCTTTAGTGAGCAGAAGGAATATTTAATTCTATATAAGAATCCTAGGGTTGTCCCTGTTCTTCTGCAGAGCATATGTAATTATATGCTTGCACTAATTGTGTTGCTGTTAATTATGGGCTGCATAAATCTTCCTATGAAAAGGGTCTATTTTCTTTGGTTACATTTTTGCTAGATTTGAACAATTAGGTCTAAAATTTTCTATGCCAGGAACAGATTTGTTTAAATTTTGTGAAAAATGTTGTTGTGCTTTGAAGAACAAGGTTAGGGAAACTATAT
Organism: Calyptomena viridis; assembly: GCA_013390005.1. Lineage (NCBI taxonomy): Eukaryota > Metazoa > Chordata > Aves > Passeriformes > Eurylaimidae > Calyptomena > Calyptomena viridis. The sequence goes on along the minus strand of WEIV01006321.1, from coordinate 30,779 downwards.
TGCTGATCTATAGTAAAGAAAACAGAAATGCCTTTTTTAGAGACAATTGCTTCACATTTATACTTGTGAGTTACTACTTGAAAGTTAATCGGCTGCTGACCAAGGTGGAGATGTTTGTAGGGATACGTGATATGGTGAACTAACAAAATACTTAAAGCATCTTGTGATAGAAATGTGGCAGTATAGGATAGGATGGCTTAAGAAAACCTGCTTAAGCTATTGGCAGCTTGTAGCTCATGGAGACATCAGAAAAGGAAGACCATATTTGGCCAGAAGCCTTCATCTTGGACAAGGATCAGAAGCTGACCATGTTTGGGGAACTAGTGTGAACACCGAGTGACCAGATCCCTGATTGGACCAGAAGGCATATGGACTTTTTAACCCTCAGATAATTGGTTTGAGTCTGACCTTAGAAGGGAGTATTAGTAATTACTACTAATTATAGATATCTTACAGGAATAAACACATAGAAAATATAAACCATTTTATAGTGTAAAAAATGATGCTTTGTCACAATAAAATGATTCTCAGGATTCTCTCCACAAAGAAGAGTGTCCATGTTTCATCGCTGCGTCACAAATGGCACCCGAACAGGGACTCTGACCTGAACACGAATAAGGAGATGTTGGGGACCAGCAACATGGAGCTCGGCTGAAGGAAATTTGGACACGAGGAGTCTGGTGAATCAAGGAGGAAGCCCTTGGAGGTACACGCACATGCTCCTGGTAAGTGGGAGACCAGCATAGAACAAAAAAAAAAAGAGGAAAACTCTCTCAGAAAAAAAAAGTTTTAGATATCCTACAAAAGCTGGCAGGAAGAAAAAAAAATAGAGACAATTTCTGGGACTCTGGGACTAAGCTTAAGGCACCTTTAGACCAGGTTACAGAAAACATGCTTAAAATTCCTGAAAAATGGAACTTTTAAAGCTTTCTAAAATATTTCTGTGCAAACTTTGGCATTAATCTGCAAAACTGAGCGAACATAGTGTGAGTGCCTGTCCGCCCCAGTGTGGGGAGAATGGCTGCAGATTGGACTGCCTCTAGGAGCTCACTCCCCTGGAGCCAGAATCTGGGTGGCAGCAGCGGAGCTGCCCCAGGGACCGTGGAGGACCTACTGGAGCCACACCATGCCCTGTTATGTGCCCTACGGCCACAGAGCCTGTGCTCGGCCCAGCAGAGTGTCCATGAAAAACAACAACGGAGACTGGAGATACTAAAGTTTGCAAACTTTTAATTACATGGGGAAGTAACTCATACCTTAAAAACTGTACAGAGGGACCTTGCTTACGTGACCATGGTGGGGGGAACCAGAACCACTCCGCTCCCTATTTTGGGGAAGGCAGCTGCAACATGGCTGTGACCATATCAGCCACCTGGCAAGGAAAAAAGTTGCAAAAAAGTGAGCTCTGAGCCTGCAAAACCCCCCTGAGCAGTCCAGCAGAGATCAGCATGGTTTTGAGATCCCGTACAACCTTGTTTTGGATGATTTGGACCAGAGATCGGACTCCTTTTCCATATAATTGTGATTACCCTGTCCCAGACCAGTGGGGAGTAGAGCCAAGGTCCCGACCAGTGTCAGGAATTCCACGCATTCCCACAGTTCCTGATGGGGCACAGTGCAGTGCGAGCTGGGCTCAGGAGAGACTGCACTCTGCGCCATGCCAGGAGCCATGGACTGGCCACTCCCCTGGGGGACCAACACTGCTGCTGCAGACCCCACACCCAGCTCAGACATCAGAGGATGATTCTGCCCAGGACAGGAGCAGAGAAACTGTAGTGGAGCTGACGAGGCAAGGAGTCCAGCAGAGCCACAGGACGAGGAGCCACCAAGAGCTCTGATGCCCACAACACCCAGGGAGAGTCCTGGGCCGAAGCAGCAGAGGCGTTCTGCTGCTGAAGTGCCTGAGCACCTTTTGCAGGCAGCACATTGCTGCAAACACCCCCACTCTTCCCCTTCATGGACCCAGTGCGATAGGGGTGGGAACAACAGGGAGTGGGGAGCCCCAGCTGCCTGCGGCATGCAGAGAAGGCAGCGTCCAGCCATGTCTCTCCCCACACCTCCAGCAAACTGCACCTTGGAACTGCCTGGAAGGGGGAGCGAATCACACGGCAGGAGGATAGGCCACAGACTGATCTATAATCTGTGTGGACCTCTGAAACTCAGACCTATTTTTGGGTCTGACACTGTGCCTGACACAGCTGCAGCAGCTACTGGGACCCATTCAGACTATGGTTCAAACTTGTTTTGAGGATTATCACAAAGAAAGTCCACCCAATGTTTGAACTCTTTAAGAGCAATCTCTGAGTGTTTTATGATGAACTTGCAAATATTGTAACAAACTCTGGTTATGCTACAAGAATTGTTATTCATTTAAAAGCCTTTTAAAACTGTGTAGACAATTTAAAGGAGTTAATGGTTGAAGATTTTCTCTTACAAACAGCGTTCAACGGGTATACCGAACAGCTTTCAAAGACTGAATTACAAATTTAGAAATGAAGAGTCATTGTTCAATCTTAGATCTCCACTCCCAATGAAGCATATAACTCAGTAGGCTTGGGCTTTTTTAATTTTTAGTGTAATATTGATTCTTGGTGATGTTATAAGAATGCAGTTGTTAATGTTGTCTTTTCATACCATCCAGTCAAAAAAAATAGCTATGCCTGTGGAGAAGTATAAAGGCAATATAATTAGGCTTTCTTCGACAGACATCTTGCCATGCTTAGGTTATTTTAATTGGATGTTTAGCTCAAGGGCATTCATAATTTATCATAAATTTTAAGGTTAATAAAATCAGCAGGAAGGAGGCCTTACTTATCTCCTTTATTGCACTACAAGAAATGAAATCCTAATTTGAATGTCCTTTTTTTAAATTTCTTTTACTGACGTGATGAGAAGTGAAAACTTGACAAGGAGATCATGCTGTTCAGTTCCTCAGCTGGGTAATAACTCAATGTAGTACAAGTGTAGAAGAATTAAATAAAATAAACCAGATTAAATCTGGCCTATCATGCAGAAATCTGACCAGTATGCAAATGATGAGTAGGTTTTATATCAAGGGAATGAAGAAGTATAACAGCATCCAGCTCTGGGGCCCCAACAAAAGGATGTGGACCTGTTGGATTAAGTCCAGACAAGAGCCACAAAGGTAGACAGAGGGATGGAGCACCTCTCCTCTGAAGACTGAGAGAGTTGGACTGTTCAGCCTGGAGAAGAGAAGACTGGGGAGAACTTTGAGCAGCCTCCCAGTACCAGAAGGCAGCCTACAAGAGAGCTGGAGGAGGACTTTTGACAAGGGCATGAAGTATTAGTAGAAGAGGGAATAGCTTTAAAACTGAGGAAGATCAATTTAGATTAGATATAAGAAAGAAATTCTGAACAATGAGGGTGATGGAACACCTCCCAGAGAGCTGGTAGATGCCCCATCCCTGCAAATATTCAAGGTCACTTTGAATGGGGCTCTGAACAACCTGATCTAGTTAAACATGCCCCTGCTCATTGCAAGGGGATCGGACTAGATGACCTTTAAATTTTGCTTCCAATTCAAACTACTCTATGATTCTATGCTTCTCTAACTCCTTCTTACCTCATGCAGATAAAAAGATATGGCACCCCAATTGCTCAGTGGGGTGCTTTAATGATCCAAGATTACCAGTCAGCAGCATTTCCAGCTGTAGGCAACCCTTTGTCCTAGCACTAAAGTCTCCCAGACAACTTCCGTATAAATATACATATATAAATTAAGTCATGACTGAGTGTTCAGATACACTTCTGTGTTTGTGCCATCTGCCATTTGTTTGTCAATTATACATAATGTGAAATCAAATTTGTTTTTGTCCTGGATGCTGTCTTTCAGGACATGCTCTGCTCTAGCATATCCATATATGAACACCGAATCCACAGCTTTTGCAAGAAGCCAGATTTTGATGACAGTTTGAATAAACATGCAGACTTCAAAGCAAATCAAATAACCTTGAGGCTTTTAGAGTTTTAAATAGAAAGTTGATGCTCTGCTACACATGCTGACTTCTATGACTTTTATGCCTGTTTTTAATCTTAATATGTTTTTTCCTTGTAAGTTTTAGATATGCACTAGCCCTAATCTGTTTCTCTTTTTGGTCTACCAATTTCTGTCACCTTTTACGTCTTTTGATACCTTAGATTTTGTCAATATGTTGCATATATTACCAGAAAATAGGAATCTGAACAATAAGCCTGAACTTGAAGCAAGGAGAATAGTCAGCTCTCTAAAGTGTCCAGAAGGCTCCCAGGTAGTTTTAGGCCTCCAAAAGTTTGCTTCTCCTAGAAGCACATTTATTTTATCCATTTTGCTAGTTAGTTTTCAAAACATGCGTTACCTCTGTCTTACATTTTTGGTTCTGTCCTTAGAGAAGCAGTGCTAAAAGATGCTAAAAGATGGCAATGAGTTTTTATCTGATGTTGCCTGGATGAGTGTAATTTAAAATGGATCCTGCAAATTGAATTCCTGTTCTTCATTTTCAAAGATACAACAAAGTATCACTCTGATGAAAAGCTGCTGCATTTTGCAGTTATGTATGTCTCTTTGTAATGCTTGTCCTTTCTTTTGTTTTGTGTGGAAAAATCTATCCAAATAAGGGCAGAACTGGGGAGTTCAAATACTTAAACTAATAGTGAAATATTGCTAATTATGAATAAATAAAGACATTTGAGGCCAGGTGTTTTTCTTGTAGGTGTTTTGGCATTAATGTAAACAAATGTGTAATATATTCAGTTAATTTGTTATTTAATAAACACTTATTAAGTAACACTGGTGTTACTTAATAGAAGTTATGGATGCTGTTCTTCATACATCATTTCAACATTATCTGATAATGCCAGAATAGAATCTGTACTTAATTTGCTATGCATACATTTACTGAATTTTCTTTGAATAATTAAAGGATTCAAAAGCTTCTCTAAGGGGTAAACCCAGCAGTTTTCTGAAGTGTATTTGCTGTGGAATGATAACTTAACGAGATTAAAAGAAAAAAGAAAATTGTCGTGTTTGAACAGTAGAAAACAAAATAAACTGCATGCCTGTGCCTCAAGAATTAAAATTTCAGATACATAATTATGGACTGTGTTGAAATATAGAGAGAGTTACGGGGTGGGGGTTTCCCAACCAGACTAATTTTTTTCTTGACTTCTTGACGCAATGAATTTTAAAAAGTTTTTCTCATTTCAATGCTTGAGGTACTTTTTTTATTAGTAATCTGGTTTACTATTATGAGTTACAAATATTTCAGACACAAAAAAACTTCCTTTCAGATGTGCCTGAACTGAGAAGAAAATATCTGTAAAAATAATCAGACAAGCAACAGCCCAAGAACAATTTTAGCATTTGGAAAAATTTTAAACATAGATCTGTTGCCTAAGGAAGCACACCTGTCTCACCAAGATCTTCAAAAGGATACAAAGTATATGCATACTGAGGGTTGTCTCCTGGATGCAATAGTAAGTAATGCTACTGTAATAAATCTCCTTAGATAATGAGGCAAACATGGTAAAACTACAGATGGCTCTACTTGCCTGACTGCAAGTACGTTCATTCAATGGCAGGAAGGGCATATTCAGCTCCTAATACTCAGGTTGTAAACTTGTAGCTGGGCCCAGTGCACTTGCTGGTGTCTCACTGTGTAACTCCCTGATAATGTGGAGCTCTTTTTCTCTCCTGAGCTTTCTCAGTGACTGAGAATGTAGGAACAATCCCAAGTTCGAAGATCGGGGAATTACACAAAGCTTAAGCTATGACAGGAAAATTAGTTATACCTTCTCTGTGGTCACTTCTCCTTTATCTTGCAGAATAGGAAATCAGTCAGGTCTTTGGCATCATCAAAAACACTGAGTCAGCCATTTCCCTTTCACATGCCAATGGAAAGAGTGGCAGTGAGTGGGGGTCTATTGCTCATTGTAACTGTTGAACTGTTACCAGTTTGTAAGTCATCATCCCTTCCCCATTACGCCTGATGCCCCTGCACTGAAGGCTGGTGTGTACCAAAGAAGAGGTTTACTCACCCCAGGCAGTTGTAACCTGAGAAAGCTGAAAGGCTGACAGCCTAGCTTCCTTAAACCTGTTGACTACTGAAACCTGTTGAATACTGTTGACTACTCTCTTAAACCTGTTGACTACTGTTGCCTTTTGCACAGTTGTTTTACTAAGATAATGCATAGTGTAATTTAAAACCTCTTTCTGTTTCCTTGCATATATGCAGTTGTACATGTATACCAATGCTGTTTAATTTGTCTGTTTATAAGCTAAATTAGAAAAGTTCAGGCATTTACTGTTCTTCTAACATATGTTTGTTTTGCCTGTGCAGATTTGTTAGATTTTATTACGTTGTGTGCTTGATGAAGTGTCTCTGTAGCAGGAATCATACACAAAACAGCATGACTTTACACAGCCTTCTTGTGTGGTATGTATTACATTTCAGGAAAATGTTGGGATTTGGAGCAGGGTTGTAAAGTTGTAAAGAGATGAGATGTCAACAAAGCCTACTAAGCAGAGCAGCACTGTTTCCCAAATGCATTTGTGGTATACACTTGTAATTCCTCCTATTACTAACCCCTACATACAAAGCTGGAACCAGTATATCAAGCTTTGTTCATCGTGGGGACAATGTCAGCAACAAGACTTGATTCTGGTGGTTAAGTTGTTTAATATATCTGTTAAAGACATGTGTGAAACCAAATAGCTTCATAACTTTCTTCTGTGGCTGTGTTGTCTTAAACTTACTTCTCTAGGAAAAATTAGCAGATATACCTTTCAGTATGCAGCAAATTGTAACTTTTATATATGTTTCATTTTACTATCACTCACAGATTATAATTAAACTCCAGTTTTCCATGTTGTTTCTGGGTGCATTATATGATAAAGTGATGGGTAAGATATAAAGATAGCAGTAGGTTTTAATCCCTTACAAGACTTTGAATAGTGAAACATGAATCCTTCCTCTGTTTTTGTGGCACAATGCTTGACATCATTATTTCTCAGATCCATTATAAACTACAAACAAATGGTTGTGTTATAAAGCTATTACATTTCAGGTCATTATTTTTACAGATATAAAGCTAATTTTTTAGACATTATATTAAGTGGAAAAATAAGAAAATACTATGGTCGAGGACTGCGAATAGAAAGAGGATGTTATTTTCAGTGTATTTTCAGTGTAATGTCTCTTTGTAGGAAGGTTGCTGCTAATTAATAATATGTCATTAATTCTTACTAAAAACCAAACACTGTGCTATTAGGAGAAAATGAATGGATATTTCAAATCATTGATTCCCTTACTCACAAGCAATCTAGGGGTTTATAACCTGATCAAATTGTATGAACTACTTGTATTGAAAATCTGATCTAAACTCTTCTTCTGAAGAGTTAGAAATTTTCCTTTAATTTCCTACTTAGGTAAATTTAAGGCTATTTTGCCTTCATTATCCCTTTCTTATTTACTTCATGTGTTTAGAGACAATATGATTCTTATCCTTCATTTTGTTAAGTTAAATAAGCCAAATAACACTAAACCCTTCTTATAGGACAGTTTCTCATCCTGACAAGTTTCTTTTGCATTGATTTGGTCTTACTCTGCATTTGATAAAGATGCAGGTGCAGAATTTTGTGAAATTGTCTGCTGCATCTTTCAGAAATATTCTGACTGAGGCATCATAGAATTTTGTTTCCCTTTTCTGTAGAGGATTCACACTGAGGTTTCATAACATCTTCATGTCACCTTACTGCGTGCTAATATTCTTATGTTCTCTTTACATATTGGTTATTTCCAGTTTAAAAAGTCAACTTTTCTAAGATATTTAGTCACCTACCTCTTACAACTACGATTGTAGGATTAAGGTTGTATTATTATAATGACTTGATTTCTGCAGTGTTTTGTCTTCAAGTTCTCTGGCTCTTCTTTTGGGGTGTCTTCTCTAATCTCATTCGTCATGTCCTTGACTTTGTGTCAAGAGCAATGTACAGGATTTTGTGCCAGTATCACTAGGTATGATACTATTACTCAGCTGCTTCTGTAGTAACTTCCCACCTGTCGCCATTTGGAAAGGGACAGTGGAAGTGAATTAAAATGAATTCAATATTAAATTTTTGAGACTCATCTGAGTATAAAGATATAGAAAACTTCTATTAAAACAGAAAAGTAAAAATACATGTTATATATTAAGAACACCCTTATGTTAAAAAACACCCTTATCAAACAAAATAAAAACCAGAAAATTAAACTAAGTATCTGGAGGTAGGCAGGGGAAAACAAAAGGGATGGGGTGAGTTTCTTTGGCCAAACCAGAAGCCTGTGGCGCAGGGAAGGGATCCGAGTTGGCTCCTGAGGCTCTCCATTGTTAGGAAAACAGTCCCTGGTATCCCAGCTTCAGCTACCGCGTGGCCCAAAATGGCGCCGTCAGGTTCTCAAGCAGCTGCAATCCTCCCAGCAGCTTAGCACAGCCAAAAAGAAGCCCTGGTGTCTGGGCTTCACTGTTTTTATATGTTTTTGTCCTGGCCCAGCATACTTTGTGGTCTGCATGCGTGTAAGTCTTTTTTCCATGCTTTTCCTGCCCCAGGAGGCATAGCCTAGTGTTCCGTTGGTCCATCTTCTCCCCCGCCTACTTCCGGTCCCAAACCGCGGGAAGTTTCTTTGTATTTCACCATGTGCTCTGGTCCAAACATGGTGACTGCCCTCCCTCAACCTGGACACCTCACACCGCCCCGCCAACACAGCAGCAGCGGCCCAGGGGACCACGGCCGCAGCACAGGTCCCACGGCCATGGCATGCCCGAGCACTGCGAGGGGACGGTGAGTGAGCCGCCGCATGCCAGCATCATGCTGCATGCCACAGCAGGTGGAATGGAACGGCTCACCCCGCACCACGAATCCCACCAGGTTGCAGGGCTGGGTGTCGGCAGCAAGGAACATGCGGCAGTGTTCTCCATGTGTGGGCAGCGGGGTCGGCGCGGCGCCGCCCACGCCATGCCAGAGATGGGGCAGCGCTGGCATGGGGTGGGTGGTGAGCCAGAAACGGGGTGCTGGGAAGCCGAGGCTTGGCCCCGCACAATCAGCAGCAATGGGGCATCCCCCTCCTTGCCACGGCAGCAGGATCGGGCCATGGCAGGATGCCCGGGATGGGGGGGGGGTGAAAACACTCCCCCCCGCCCCCTTCCCCACAGTCACTTGTAAACAAAGGAGAAAAAGTTTTCGTAAGTTAAAACGAATCTAACCTTTCAACTATATACATATGTACAATAAATACTGATTTATACTTAAAGTGCATGGCAGATGAGGCTCATGCAAAGGTCAGGTTCCGCTGAGGCACACTGTGTTTTACCCTTCTCCTGCATTACCCACACAGTGTTACCAGGTCTGTGAGCAAATACAATTCCCCACACAGGTTTGTCATTGCCCAAAGCTGAATTGACCCACACGGCTTTTCCCAGCAGACCTCTTAAGCGAGCCACAGGGACTCTGTCACCGTCAGGAGGGCCTCAGACTGGGCAGGGCCAGCTCGGTTAACTGACCCTCTGGTGTTCGCTAGCCAGGTAGCCTCAGCTAGGTGCTGGTCCGAGTTCTTGAATGTCCCTCCACCCAGTGCCTTTAGAGTGGTTTTGAGAAGCCCATTGCATCTCTCAACTTTCCCAGCAGCTGGGGCATGGTAAGGAATGTGAAAAACCCATTCAATCCCATGCTCCCTCACCCAGGTGGTAACCAGGCTGTTTTTGAAAAGAGTCCCATTGTCAGACTCAATTCGCCCCAGTGTAGCATGTCTCCACAATACCTGTTTTTGGAGGCCCAAGATGGTATTTTGGGCCATGGCATGTGGGACAAGGTATGTCTCCAGCCAGCCAGTGGTTGCCTCTACCATGGTAAACACATAGTGCTTGCCCTGGTGAGTTTGTGGCAGGGTTATGTAGTCTATCTGTCACACTTTTCCATATTTGTATTTGTCCCACCTCCCACCATACCACAGAGGTTTCAGCCTCTGCCTGTTTGATAGCAGCACACATGGCATCAAAGTGCACTGTGCACCCATATCTACCAACGCTTGGTACTTTTGGGGTTCGGATGTGCCAGCCATTGAACTCACACCGTCCAGAAGACTCTGTTTCCCCTATCCCCCCTGGAAGAAGGCAGGGCCCCCTTAACATCGGGAAGCGTCATCATCACTGTCAGCCTCCGCGATGTACATGCAGGAGGTACCCTCTAGCCCCGACTGTCCCATCCCGTTCTGTGATCCTTGGATGTAGGCACCACACTCACTTTCACTGGTTTTGTGCTTTTTGCCTTGATTTTATCCTTGGTCTTAACTGCATTTTTCAGTTCTGTGGCTCGGGCAGCCAAGATAACGGGTGGGCTTTTTGTCCCACTGGCTCATGTCCTCCCCACAGCCTGAAAGGAAATACCACAGTTCAGTCCAGGAGGGGAGCTCTCCCTCTTGGCCCAGGGGACACCTACTACAGACTGGGGTTACAGTAACTGCCTTCTGCCTGGCCCGTATCTGTTTCAGGCTAGTGTTAACCTCCTCCCACAGTTGCTTGATCCCATCAGCTATGACTTTCTGATCTCAGCAACCACCCCACTGTGCATATATTGGCCCACTGTGTCCTGAGCATCCCCCTCCTCCTCCTCCTGGACACTGCCAGCCATTACTTCAACAGGAAAAACTTGGCATTTGGAAGTGGACTGAACCATTTCGTCATAGTTTTTTAGTACCTGTATGACGTTACCTACCAAGTCCCCATTCTCATTGAACTGTAGCATTGCCAGGTACCACATGAATGCCTCAGGCCCCAAGGCCACGAACCTTTTCCACATTTCATGAGTGCACCGAGCCTCCTCTGGCTCTGTAGATCCGCCCCCGCGTTGACAAAAATGAGGCTTAGCATACCCAGTTCCCTCAGTCTCTGGATAGCTTCATCCATGTTGGTCCAGGGCTTCAGCTGTAGCCGGAGGTCTAGCTCTTTAGCGTACCTATCCCTCACTCCCAGTACCAGCTGTGCCCAGAGGCTTATGGCGTCTGCAGGTCTTGCAAACCTTGAATCAATGCTATGGTCCCCAGTCAGATTTTGCAACCTTTTTGCCTCCCCGCCATCAATGTTCCCATAAGTGTCCCAGACTTGCAGCAGCCAGGAAGTCATAGTCTCACCTTTGGCACGCATGAGTTCTTTTTACATGTCCCGCAGTGTTTGGAATGGGATTGGCTCCATTGTTATGTCTGGCTCTGTGTTAACTATAGGTGGTTGCTGTTGGGAAGACCCCGGCTGCCCATCATCAGCTGGTGGGTTCGATGGCAAGTGTTTGTATTTGAGTTTTTGGACAGGAGCCACAGTCGCTGAGGTTGGTTCTGGTTGGGTGGCTGGGGCACCCGCAGAGTCTGCTGGGCTGGTGCTGCTTCTCCCATCCCATGAGCTCAGAATAGCATGGTAAGTGTTTACCAGCTTCCAGCAGGATGTTGCCAGCTGGCCTCCCTGCTTCCTGCCAGTAGGGTACTGTCCCGTGTCATCCCACAGTCTGTGTGGGATCATGATCGGGATAGGAGGCATTGAGTTGGATGGAAGGGGAGCCTTTTCCAGTATTTCATTGATCTCCTAAGTAAGAGTGCTCAACCACTTCATGTGTGTGTCCCTAGGAGGAAATGCAGGTCGAATGGTGGGTGGTGGGGTGGTGCATGATTTCTTTCTCATAATTTTTTTAATTTCTGCTTGCAGTTCAGAGTTCCAAAGAGCAGAATTAGATTGTTAGCATTTCTTGCCAACTTCTAGTTTCAGCTGGCATAAAAAGAAGCAAGCAGAAGTCCTTGCCAATCATTGCATTAGTTGTGCTGTAAGAATCATTCATAAAACGGCAAAGTATTCAGGCAGGTCACAAAGTCATGCAGTATGCAAAAATAAAATGTTGTGGAAAATAAAATGGAATTTAAGACAACTTCTCCCATTTCCTGCTTTCAATGACTGTGAAGCGATTATATCATCACAAACTAAATGTTCATTTGGCAAAATATTCTCACTCTGCAGTCACTGGTAGCAGAAGCTGAGGCAAGGTATAAGGCAATAAGGAGGTATTGTGATATATCCTCAGCTGCAGCTCCTGGAGTTCAACATAGCAGCGATTGAAGTCTCCTACTAAGCTGTTGGCTTAATCTTAAAAGCCATCCAGAATTTTACAGTCAGAAGCTTGCTGTGTCAGCAAGGTCTGTGCTTCTGTGAGTATTTCCTTTTCTGCCTTTTGAGTCTTGGGTGCATTCTTGTGTCATAGTTCTTTCTATGAGAAAAGATGGTGACCATTCCTATCCATTTTCCTTATGGTGCACACTTACACTGACTTTATTGATCCCAGGGTTTGCCCTCTTTGGGTTACTCTGTTTTGCTCTAGTCTTCTATTAATTTAATGATCCATATGTGATCATCTGGTGTCCTTGGTTAGTACCTTTGTATTCGCATTGATGAAAAACTGAACACCAGCTGGCAGTGTGCGTTCACAACCCAGAAAGCCAACTGCACCTTGGGCTGCATCAAAAAGGAGTATGGCCAGCAGGTCAGGGGAGGTGATTCTTCCCCTCTGCTCTGCTCTTTTGAGACCCCCACCTGGAGTGTGTGCAGTTCTGGTGTCCACAACATAAGAAGGATATGAAACTGTTGGAGCGAGTCCAGATAGAGGGCCACAAAGTTGATAAGAGGTATGAAGAGAGGCTGAAAAAGTTGAGGCTGTTTGACCTGGAGAAGAGAAGGTTGAGACCTCGTAGAAACCTTCCAGTATCTGAAGGGGGCCTACAGGGAACCTGAAGAGTCACTTTTCATCAGGAACTGTAGTGATAGGACAAGGAGTAATGGATACAAACTGAAAGAAGGGAAATTTAGGCTGAATATCAGGAAGAAATTCTTTACTGTGAAGGTGGAGAGCTTGCCCATGGAGGTTAAAAATGCCCCAACCCTGTCAGTGATAAAGGCCAGGCTGGATAATGCCTTGAACAACCTCATCTGCGGGAAAATGTCTCTGCCCATGTTGGTGGGATGGGGTTGAGACTAAATGATCTTTAAGGTCACTTCCAACTTTAAGGTCACATTCTGTGATTCTATGTGATCAATTTCAGATGGGACACCATCTGAATGTTGATATTGACAAGGTACCTGCCTACAGCCTTCAAGATTCAGGCGCACTATAGCCACAGTCATATAATGATGTATCTGATTCACTCTAGACTTGTCCTCAAACTATTTGCTTTTCCTTTTATTACTATTTAACCTCAATGTGACATCTGCACAAAACTGCGTGCTGTGTAACTACGTTCTCTTTCCCGAGTCATCTTGAAATGATGTCCAACATTCTTCAGGAATAGTTAGGATTGTGTCCCTCACATGTGCTTTGCATTTATGTACATGGATTTTAATCTGTCATTTTATTACCTTGCCATTCAAAATCATGCAAACTTTTGCAGGAAGGTTTACTTTTACTATGCTGAGTAATTCTAATTTATGTTCAGTAAACACTGTGCATTTCTACCTGTTACGTGACCGTAGCCTCAAAAATTTTAATCTGATTAATAGCAGCAACCATGTTTGCTTATGCAGAGCCACTTAAGGTCTGATTGGGATGGGAGGGATGTTCTAGAAGTTTTGTATTAAAGTTCTGGTTTTTTAAATGAGACAATGGTTATTTCTCATACATACTAATGGATTTTAAATAACCTTCGTGATTGTCGGCTTTGTTAGGTGTTATTTTACATTCACTGCCCTATGCTTACTATTACTTCTAGTAGCAAAACTGTTCTTGAAAGAATTAAAGTGGAGCGACCTAAGTGTTTTGAGTGTGAGACATTATGAAGTCAGAAATTATCTCTCTTGATTTCTTTGGTGTATAAAAGATGAATTTCAATACCCATCTCAAAATCTGATTATAGCTCAAGCTTACAACATCTAATTGAATAACATTTTTTATCTAATTAGCACATTTTCCTTATGTGTTAATTACAGACCAGTCTATTTGCAGATGAAAAAAAAAGCCTTTTCTCCTTTATCTGCTACTCATGGGAAATAATTCATTTTCTCTGGAGTTAGTAGGTGTTAACTTAGCAAAGAGCAGTGGGTTTTAAGTATATTTATTATGTCAATATTTTACTACTGCATATCGCTTCCCATTTAAGAATAAATATCACACTAAATTAATAATGAGCTGCACTGTGTCTTGGGGAGGAGACTGAGTCAGAGAAATTTTTATGATTTGCTCATAGTTTAGCTGTTAGCACAGTAAGTATAAAGGCCAGATATTTCAGATCCCAGGCCTGTCAGCCATAAAATATATCTTTTCACTAGATCATAATTACTAATTTGCCAGAAGTAGAATACTTCTCTTAGTAGAGAAATATATTGGAAATTACTTCGGGTGAGTTATATTAGCACAATCAATAGCTTAATTGACATACTCTATTATATGTGTACCTGACAACACATATATTCCAATGGTTATATTGCAGATACTGAATTAATTCTTTGTCAGCGTAAAAAAAAAAAAAGTTTTGTTAAGGCCATTCAGTTTTTAACTGTTAAAGATCACTAACTATTTGCATATGTCAGAAGGGATATAAGGAGCTTCATGCTCCATAGACACAAATCTAAGGTGCTCTTAAAAGTCATCAGTGCTGCTAACCTTTCAGTAAGAATCTGTGCTAATAATGGTTTAGATTTAGGTGAAGACAGTGGTTCATGCATAGCGCTTACAAACTCAAAAAATACAACCCACAGAGATTTGTTTAAGTGTTTTCTTTAGTTCAACAGTTAGATGAAGTACAGATAAATCCAAGATACCTGTCTTTCCATTTAGGTAGAGGACAGTATTTGCTTACTGTGGACACTACGAAACAGAGACCAAAGCAGTGTAAATATTTCCTACTGAATGCTTTAAAGTTCTATGCCTTAAAATGGCCATGATCTAGATAAGAATTGGTAATGCTCAGCATGACACCAATGTAAGTCCTTTTGTGGGTAGATGCACTTCCACTTAATGTCTCTTTTCCCCCTATAACCCCCCCTCTCTTTCTAGATGCAGCAATTGTTCCATGAAAACTATGAACACAACCGCAAGGGTTACATTCAAGATCTTCACAACAGCAAGATTCACACAGCCATAACACTTCATCCAAACAAAAGACCAGCTTACCAATATAGGCTGCACAATTACATACTGAGTCGCAAAATTTCTGAACTGCGCTATCGAACGATCCAGCTCCATCGAGAAAGTGCCCTGATGAGCAAGCTCAGTAACACTGAAGTAAATAAGGATGATCAACAGCTGGGAGTGATACCATCTTTCAATCTTTTCCAGCCACGTGAAAGGGATGAAGTCATGGAGTGGGAGTTCCTGACAGGAAAATTTTTTTACTCAGTGATGGA
Source organism: Calyptomena viridis (assembly GCA_013390005.1). NCBI lineage: Eukaryota > Metazoa > Chordata > Aves > Passeriformes > Eurylaimidae > Calyptomena > Calyptomena viridis. The sequence continues at coordinate 15,380 of WEIV01006321.1, read as the reverse complement.
GAACCAGCCACCTCGGCAGAGCCTGAGCAGTGTCCTGCGGGCTGCACTGGATGATACTGTGATGCAAGTCATGGAAATGATAAATGAGAACTCCAGATCTAGAGGAAGGCTCATTGATTTCAAGGAAATACAGTATGGCTACCGCAGGGTGGACCCTCTGCATGGAGTGGAGTACGTCCTGGATTTACTGCTTTTGTACAAAAGGCACAAAGGAAGGAAAATTACAGTTCCAGTGAGACGCCATGCTTACTTTCAGCAATTGTTTAGCAAACCTTTCTTCAAAGAAGCAGAAGAGTTGGATGTAAGAAGCTTGCTGGAGGATACTGACACTGACACTCAATCTTTCTCTTTTTTTTCAAATTCTTTCAAGATTTTTTCCTCATCCTTCCAAGGCACCAAAGACATTGGGGGACACAGTGACAAGAAAATACATATCCTTGTCCCTATCACAGGAAGATTTGATATTTTCTCAAGATTTATGGATAACTTTGAAAAAACTTGTCTGATTCCCAGGCAGAATGTAAAGCTGGCAATAATTCTCTTCAGTTCTGAGCCAGGCCAGGACTCTAGCAAACACATAGAGCTAATGAAAGAATACAGCATTAAGTATCCTAAGGCAGATATGACCCTGATTCCAATGGCAGGAAAATTTTCTAGAGGTTTAGGTCTTGAGATGGCCTCATCTCAATTTGACAATGGCACTTTGCTGCTTTTCTGTGATGTTGATCTGGTATTCACACCAGACTTCCTCCAGCGATGCAGAGATAACACTATTCAGGGAGAACAGGTTTACTACCCTATCATCTTTAGCCAATATGACCCAAAAGTAGTATACGGAGATAACCCTCCAGCTGACAGTAGTTTTATTTTCACAAAAAGAACTGGATTTTGGAGGGAGTATGGATTTGGAATTACCTGTATTTACAAAAGTGATCTACTTACTGCCGGTGGATTTGATACCTCAATTCAAGGCTGGGGACTTGAGGATGTAGACCTTTTTACTAAAGTGATAACGTCTGGCTTGAAGGCTTTCAGAAGTCAGGAAGTAGGAGTTGTCCATATTTTTCATCCAGTTCATTGTGACCCCAATTTAGATTCAAAACAATATAAAATGTGCTTAGGGTCCAAAGCAAGTGCATTCGCCTCTACCGTGCAGCTTGCTGGACTCTGGCTACAGAAACATTTGGGTATCAGGTACAACTGGACTTTGTCCTGACATCTCAGCCTATTTGGCCTTTTAGGGGAGTTTACCTCATTATTGTATTATTTGATTTTGCTGTCATAGTTTTAAACTCCTTTCTTGTTGTCTTCCAAAGACTGTTGACCTCAAAAAAGATGACTCTGCTGTTCACTGATGTTTCTTATACCTGCTGAACTGGTGAGGTGAATTCCTTCATATTTCCTTTGTTTGAAATTCTGTCAAGTCATGGAAATCATGTAATCCCATGGAGCATACCTATCACAAGAGACTGTATCAGAAGAATGTTCTCTTTTAACTTTCAGATGCAGTATCATCTTTGTTGCATTTCTCATATTTGATGTGATACAAATATTTACTGGTGAAGGTACCACAAAAGTGCTTTATGCTTCTTCTGGGGATGGAACTCTACAAGATAAACTTGAGTTTTATAACTTATATGAGAACTTATGTGTATAAACACTACTTTTCTTCATCTTTAGAATTTTTAAAGAAAATGAATAACTATAATTGTAGCTTTTTTTTTTTTTTTTTAAAAGAGTAAAGCTGAGGAACTACTTGCAAATACAACTGATACTGGCTACCAAGGTCCTTAAAAGTCTTAGTATTACAACAAACTCCTCATCATTCTTCAATCAAAAGGTAAATGAACTTTGTTTTCACAACAAGCAGGATTTAATCAAATGCTCATGTACAATTTAGAAGATTCGTGAGCCAACATCTTTCATTTGCAGGCAAGAAGAAACTATGACTTAATATGGTCATTTATGATGAAGTGCAGGCATGCAGTATTATTATTTTGAAACATATATTATAAGTTGTTCCTTCTCTTTTTAAAGTGTGTCTCTAATACATAATTTTTTTTACATTCCTTTCATAAAGCTGCACTTGATACAAAGTGTTAAAAGTTAAAGCTGTATTTTTATTTGTTTTACATTTTCCATGAATGTTGGTACTCAGTAGCAACTCGTTAAAATTGACATAATTATAGAATAAGTATTTAAGTTTCAAAATTTACTATTGCTGGTCAAAGGTTTTGCCAATGTATTTATATTAGTGGAGATTATAAAACTGTATTCAGATTTATCTCTCCAGACAGACTGAAGCTTTCATATTGTGGATTGAATAAAATGAAGTAAAATATTTAAAAGGATACCAACAGAAGAAATAACAAAATAAATGTCTGTATTTTAGGGAAATGTGTATATAGGGATATATATGTGTGCATGTATGTGTGTACGTGTGTGTATATCTCTATATACATACAGATATATAGAGAGAGTAATTTCAAATTAACTTCCTCTTTTCAGTTCAGGCAGTGATTTGTTACAATCGTCGTTATTTTTGCCACATGCCTGGAACATTTCATGCTATACTATGGTAAGAGCTCAGATACGTCCAGGAAGACATCACAATTCAGCTAAACTTACATTAATACAATAGATATGTCTAATAGACTCAGTACCCTTGATTTTAAGCTATATTTTAAATAGAGCTGGGCAAGAAAAAGTTGTAAGTTTTTCAGCTGTAACTGACAGCTTTTGCGTTTCCTTTAAAAAAACAACCAAGAAATTGGAGTTCACTGACATATCTATTTGTTTGAGAATATCCTGATAAATTCCTAAGGCATGAGGAGAGTATGTAGGTCAGTTAATGCCTCTTATCTGGTTCTCTGTTCTGGATTTACCGTGAAAGGAAACAGGCAACCTTGAAAAGGATAGAATATACTCAGAATTAAGGGGCTGGCCGTAGCTTGTGTGCTGTAAAAAAAATGCCATTCCCTTGCCTTGGAAAAGGTAGTAATTGTGGTAGATGGGAACAGATAGAGATTCTTGTCTGTCCTGCTCAAGGAGAGTTCCTGGCTTCTTGTTCTTCTGGAGCTCTCGCCTTCCTAACCCAGTACTGTTAGCTCAAACGTTTGTCAAAAGTAAAACTCAGTGTCACTTATAAAGTAATTCTTGGAAACCACTCTTTAAATTGAGTGCAAAGGTTACACCCTTTTTAATAAGAAAACCAAGAACAAGAAACATGTTATCTATTTGATCAACTAACCAATGCAACTCACATTGTAAGTATCAAAACCTGCTTGTTGATAAATATTTGTGATGATTTCGTAAACAACAAAGAAACTAATTACTTACAAAGACATCTAGGAAAATCAGTGTCTGCTGGGATGTATTCCAGTGCTTATTTCACTTAACTTAGTGGCCAGAAAGTATTTGCTCAGCTTAAGGTAAAATGGTAGATTAGAACAAGCAATGAAACCAATCATTCAGTGGGGATAAAGATGTATACAGAGGGCTTGCGGGATCAGGTCCTACATGATATAAGCAACATGCTACTATTTACCAGTGCAAATATTTATTTAATGTCTGACTGATTCATTTCTTTATATGATGAATTACTTTGTTAAAAACCTGATTATAAATGTTTATTATGAAATATTGCATTGTCTTTTGAAATAAGTATCCTGAGATAACTTGAGAACTTGTGTTAGTTTGTCTAAGGAATAATATGCCTTCTAAGGAGATGACATTAAAACAAAAAAAAAAAGCACAGAAGTGTTAGAGTAATGTTACATATGTATAGATTAAGATGGGAATGTCTGTGCTGCTTTTGTCGAGTCCAAATCATAATCTTGATTGTAAAGTGACATTTCTATGTGTATTATGTCTGATTGTAAATGTGTGACTAGTGAATTAATAATAGAGTGCAATGACCAGTTTTTCCCCAACCTGCTCCTGGGAATAGGTTTCCTGATGTCATTGCTTGGAAGTGTGTTGTGGGCTGCTCACTTTTTGTCTTTTCAGACACTGCCATTCTTAAAAAAAAAATCTCAGCATTCACCACTCAGAAGTCTAAGAAATCCCTATACCTCTACATCATGACTTGTTTTCCCCATTCATAGTACTTAATTTAACAGAGCGTTTGCATATCCTGCGTGAAGGAAAAACAGCAGGTGGGGCTTTCTGAGACTTGCTGAGTATACTCAGAAAGAGTATACAGAAAGAAAGGCAGAGCCCTGGGGGGAGGTGTGAAGCTCAGTCACAGGAGTTGGCACCTTCTGCATCTCCTTGCTGCCACCTGTGCTGCTAGGTGCCTCTCCTCGGAGCAGTGAACAGCCGGTGCGAGGCAGCACATGAGAAGAGCTGTGCTTGCTGCCAGCAGCTGCTTTTGAGGAGCAAAAGGGCCATTTTAATCAGGGTTTGGGAGGAGTGAAAGGAGGGTGCTGAACTGAGGATTCACTGAGTTGAGGAGGGAGGTTGTATTCTGCAGATCATGTTTCTGTCTGTCCCTGTGGGGGAGGGAAGCCTGGTCCGACACATCTTCCCTGTTTGCTCTCAAGGGGCATTGCGAAGGAAGGGGCAAAACCATCACTCCTTCCACTTTGTGGGTCTAGTGGGCCTGGACCCACTAGAGTTGGTTCCTACCGTATCATGGTACATGTGGGCAAAAAGGTGCCAAACAGTCTTCCTAAAAAGCAGTACAGAAAGAGGCACCTTCTGTACTCACCAAAGACCAGAAGGATACGCATGAAAGTGCCTTTTGGAACCTTTGCACCAGTGTGTGCTTAACAGTGCCTCAAGACTCTTGCAAAAAATTATTATGCTGGTAAAATGACTCATAAGAGTGTACTGCACATTCTGAGGAACTGTGGAGACTTGCAAGTAGCATGGGTTAACAGCCACTTTTTTTAAACAGAGCAAATAAGCAATTTAAAGGTCTTTTTGTTTCTTAACAAATCACTACAATCACTTCTCAAGACATAGTTTGCTACACTGAAAATTTTGTTCCAAAGAATGATGTCAGCTTTAAGATACAAACAAAACACATGTGCAGTCCGTATCTGATTTTCTTGCAACTTGAAATCAATTAAAATTTTTTGAAAAACACAGGGACGAGGGATTTCTGAGCCCAGTGACCAGGGAAAGGTTTTTGTCTGTTCTATTTTTAAAATGAGGATCAGATGAGAACAAAAAATGCCCATAGTAGATACACACAAAAATCAGCCATGATGCTATCGTAACAATTTTTGTTGTCCTAAACTGCAGCACAGGATGTTTCTGAGATGTTTCACTAAGTCTGTTTACAAAAAGTGAGTATCACTTAGGTTATAGTCTGTCATACATCTGTGAGTAACATATAAAGTTAGTCCATATTTAAGGCTTTTCATGTCCTAGCTTAATTTTCTTTACTTTTTCCTCTGTCAGCATTTATTAATTTCATTAATGAGACTTGTCATGACTCACTCTCACTTTCCTCTTTTCCTTTTTTTTTTGCGGATCTTTCCATTTGCAGTCTCTATTACTACAGTATTGAAACTTTTTATGCTAACATGATAATTCTGTTACGGTTTTATGGTGTCACTGCCATATAAAACTAAGTATTTTGCGGAATGACTTTTTAGTCCTACTTCAAATTGTTTCCATTTGCCTGTCACTGTAAGTGAAGTGTTCTGAATATTATTATTTCATCTCTTCCTCTGGTCTCCTTCATACTGGAATCCCACCAAAGCAAGAAAATGCAAAAGCTTTGGAAATTGGAAAACTTCGTAGTTCTCAGGTCTGGGAAAATCATCAGAAACTGGGCATTCACTTGATCTCCTTTTTCTTTTTTCTGCCTTCAACTCTTCTATCTAGAATTTCAGAACCATACTTATCAGTCCCATAATTTTAATAAAACAAATAATGATTATTAAGATGTAAGACTGCAGATATATGGACTACGTACTACAAACTGTAATTTTACATTCTTATTTTCTAGACACGTTATTACTGAACAGATGTTTGCTATTTGTATGAATTTTGGAGATAAATTAAAAGCATCCTTATTCATTCAGGGTTTACTTAATGCTTAACCATGTGGCAGAGATCCAAAGATGTACTACATACTGTAGGCTGCTGAGTTTTGTTTGTTTTGTAGGGCTGGTGAGAAAATGTCCTCTGCATAGGATGCCTACAGTGTGGTAGTGTTCTTCACAGATCAGCCATGTCTAGCAATGATTTCAAGTGGCTGCAAAGTTACGAGCATAGCATCCAGCTTCATACAGAAGGCAAGACTTTCTGGACTTACCTCAACATGTGAGGCCAGGGATGTAATCAAATGGTAGGTTAAATATGTCTGCTGCCACAACATCTGGGCGCACTTACTGAAAGCATCCCTTTAAAAAGGAGGTCTGAGGAATGCAATGAGCTCAGTGAAGATATTCCTAAAAGAGGTGTGTGCTAGCTAACATAGGTGCCAAATACTTTAATTTAGAGCAGGTGAATTGCCTATAGATGACTTAAAAAAAAAAAAAAAAGGAAAGAATAAAATAAAATTAAAGCTTGTGCTTGAGCTCATTAACATTTTTATTATTGGTTGTTTGGGGAGCCTTCATGACTTGCTCTCACTCTTGATTAGGGTAATATGGAGTGGTAAACTATGCTTATTTTTGACATCTGTCCACACACTGTTGGCTAAAGAAAAGATAAGCTAACTAAATGCTTTGAAGATGGTGGTTGAACTGTGAGTGACCAGAAAGAGAACTGTTGAGTGTAATTCAACTTCAAAACCAATACTGGAATCTTCTCCCAGGTAAGGACAATTCACACATAAGAAGTAAAAGCCCAAGTTTGTACAAAGCATCATGGTATCTGGGGATCCACCTTAAGGCTTTTAGTGTTTGATTGCTAGGAACGGGCACAGTGCAGTCTGAACACAGTGCTACCACCACTTAAAGAAAAAATTGAGGAATTCAATTAAGTGAGGAATGCAGTAGAAATGTTTCTTGGGTGACAGGATAGATAGGAAGGGTGTAAATTCAGAGAGGTGTGTGCTTCTTTTTATGTTAAGAGAGTGGAACATAAAAATTGTTTTATAGTAGAACTTTGCTTTACTTTCTTTCTGAAAGCTTTTTCCCCTTGCTTTGCATTCTGCTAGTACATGCAGAGACAAATGTTGAGACTATCTGGATAAACAGGAGCCTTCCTATCTATCTGGAAATTATAGACCTTCCACACCTGATTTGTTCTGACCAGCAAGACAAGTTTTGTGAAGTGATAGCTGAGGTGGCAATTTTTAATTTTCCCACTTCTCTGTTTAGACATGACACACTTTATTGTTACTTAGCGGGGAGTAGGATCTTTGACAGCTTTGTGTCAAAGATGCTTTAGTGTTTTGTGCCTAAGATGTTTTGGTCTTTCTGTTGTAACTTCATATATTGCCCTGTTACATGGCACATCATTGCTTTAGATGATGAAGTTTCTTTAAGCAAAGGTTTCTGGACCATAGTATACAACTGATGTAACCTTGCAACCACAGCTATATAGCTGAAATAAAGTACACTCACCTCTGGTAGTTTATTTGCTGCATTCATACAATGGTTTTCCTTGGTGGGAAATTCAGAATAAATGTGAGTTGTGACTGAATATTTTCTGTTGACAAAGTGGAGCAAATCTCTTTAACTGGGACCAAGTGATGAGCTGTTCCTCCAGCATGTGCTGTTACTGGATGATATCCAGAAACTGTAGGTACTTTTAACCAAACAAGTTGTAGGGAAATATCTCTGGTAAAACTGAATAGTTTTCCACTCCAGAACTGCTGGTAGGAAAAGATTTGTCTTACTTTTGTCAGTCATTACTTCTGCCACAATCAACAAGTGTATAAGGGACAGACACAAGGGCAGATCCTTGGATCTTACCCTCGTGTGTGAAAGAGACCAGAGAGATCACAATTTAGCCTGGCACACCCATCTCATGAAATAAACATGAGGCTGGGCAAAGAAGGGAGCATGCAAGAAGACAAAGAGAAGATTCTTCTTTTTCTTTAATGTTTTTCAGGGTGCTGTGCTCATCAGGGAACTGCCAGGTCTGCCTGGATTCAGCTCAGCACCAGGTGAAAGAAGCACTGTAAACAGAAAGCATATGTCATGCGTGTGACAGGAGCAGATGCTGGTAGGCAATGGGAAAGAAAGTGTATGGGAAATTACATAACACGTCAAGAAAATAGCTTGTGAAGAAGAGAGGTAGTGTGTATGTAAGCAATTTTACTAGCCTTGACATGTAAGGACAAGAGTAGGTAATTAAAGGACATAAATTTGAAAGGAAGAAGATACAGTGCAGAAAACAGAGTACCTATGCAAAGGGAAAATTTAAATAAAGTAGACGTTAAAGAAAATAGCACAAGAAATGAAAGAAGCTGGAGGAAGAAAGAAAAAACAAAAAGGTTTTAAAAAAACCCTGAAGGACTAGTATAGATGTAACCATTAAGCACTGAGTACAAAATACTTTGCAGTGCTGTTTGAGAAACATGTGAAACATTTTACGGAAAGCATTTCCGTAGCATGGCACCCCACTGCTTTACCTGCATGTGGCTCAGGGAGCAAATGCCAAGCTAGTGTTAAAATATACCTCTTTTGTTTGCTTTTAGCAGAGCCTGAAATACATGCATTTGTTTTCCTGTTGGTTTGCCCCCACCCTGTGTGGTAAATATATATTCAGAATCTCTGTTACTGGGATTTTGTTTTTCTGAGCAGAGTCAGTAAGATGGGAGATGTCTCTAATACTAACAGTTGAAGTTTAGTGGTAGAGAAATGGCAGTACTGATGCTACCACACATCTGAATTTTATTTTTTTTTTTATTAAAATGTCTTCCAGTAACAAAAAGTTGGCACTCAGCAGAAACTTGCAGTCTTGTCCCACCTCTTTCCCTTACACATTCAGTTTCTAGCTTCTGCTGTACATAGGTACAGATGACAAATTTAGAGCACTAAAAAGTCTGTCTCCTTTTAATATCAACAAAGCAAGGAATTTAATTTTGCACACAAATTTTGTTGTGAGCTTATGGATTTCACCCAAAATACTATGTCCCAGATAAAATTATTTTTCAGGATCTTCATAGTTTATTCATACAAATATGAAGTTCATCACTGTAACAACATCACTGATGTGTAAAATTGCTGAACTACAGCACTTTGTTGAATGAGTTCCCAGCTCCATTGCAAGCCATTTCCATTTGCCTGTCACTTCTCTTTAGACTATCCTGAGTTTTATTATTACTTCACTCAATCTCTTTTGAGTTTATTGCCAGAAAGAGGAACACAAAACCCATCCAGATTTAAAATGCAAGTCTGAATTAGGTCTGAAGCATATAGGACTCAGTGATTCAACTGACATTAAAGGGCTCAGTGACACAAGGAAGCAAAGGAGAGAAAACAGACAGAAAACATTGAAGAAGCAGGAGGGTGCCTTAGCTCCTGAGACATTCCATTTTGTGGAATCACGCACAATCGCAGAATGGCTGAGATAGAAAGGGACCTATGGAGATCATAGAATCCTAGAACAGTTTGAGTTGAAAGGGACCTTTAAAGGTCACCTAGTCCAATCTCCCTTGCAGTAAGCAGGGACATCTTCAACTAGATCATGTTGCTCAGAGCTCCGTCCAGGCTGACTTTGCAGAAAAGTTTGTCCCAGTGAAAGGTTGCTGTAAGGTCTCCTGGACCCTTCCAGGCTGAAGACCACCAACTATCTCAGGCTGTCTTCATAGAGAAGGTGCTCCAGCCCTCTGAACATTTCTGAGGCTCTCCTTTCATTCCAACAGGTCCACATCTTTCCTGTGCTGAGGACGCCAAAGCTGGGTTAATTACTCCAGGTAAGGTCTTGCCAGAGTAGATGGGCTGAATCACCTCCCTTGACCTGGCCACGGGGTTTTTTTGATACAGGATGTGGCTGGCTTTTAGGCCAGTGAGTACACACTGCTGGCATATGTCCAGCTTTTCATCCTCTGGCATCCCTAAGTCCTTCTTGTCAGGGNTCCCCCAAACCCTCTGAACAGCTGGGTAGAAACCACTGATTTCTCTCTGAATTAATAGCCTGAGTGTAATTTGCAGATTTAATTTGTACAGCTAAAAACTCTGATGTATTGAAAAACATCCATGACTACATAGGTGCAAAAAAACAGGCCAGGATGTGTGTTGTCCTGCAGTAGTAAGAAGGATGCTCAATGATGCAAATATGTCACAGGGGAAAGACCCAGCAATAATCAGAAAAGATATGGAGCATCTCAGAGAATTTATTGATAATTCTAAGATAAACTGCAGTGCTGCTGTTGTTAAGAAGTCAGTTAGCTTCTGAGGACTGAACTAAGACATTGCATATTTGGGACTTGAAAACCTGGAACCATGATCCCACTACTATTAAATATTGAATTTATTTGCCTCTTTCATGTGCTTTTATAATAACATCAGGCAATTATAGGCAAAACTATGACCTCATTTTGGTTCCTGCAAACCTAGATTAAAACACCAAAGAACAATAATAATATCAGATTATAAAAGTAAATGCACTAATGTGAATCTTACTGAAAATGATAGGAAATGTTCTGTATGTATTGTTATCTGTTAGGATTATAGAAATAAGAGAATCTGTGTTTTGTCAGTTCTTGAGTTGTGACATTTCCTCCTGTGAAAGGGAACAAATCGCTCCTTCAGTTACTGCTGTATATAATCTTCCTTTTTTCTCAACTCTGGATCCCTTTAACTGGCTAAATGGGGTTGTCAGTAGTAGTGGCAACAAATACATGCCTAATTGGTCTCATTATAAGACTGTGAAAGCAGATCAATAGAGGTAAAAACTCTGGAAGGCAATAAGTGACAAATTATTATTGTTAGCATTTGAGAGTTAGGAGGAGGAAGAAATGACAGTTTTGTGATGCTATTAAAGAATACCTCTAAGACTGAAGCATCTATTAGAATTCAATATAAAAGTTCTCTAGGGTTTCTTATAAATAAAAAGCAACTGATCTTGTAACAACAAGCTATGCACTCCAGATAACTGTAGCAATTTCAGAATTTATGGAGTAATACCAGTATCACAGATTATTTTTCACATGTCTCTGGAATTAGATTTTCCCCGTCAACATACTTAGTGGCGTATTCACACCATCTTTATGTCTAGTTCACTTACCAAATTTTGACATGAACCAGATCACATAAAGCTGTATCCTAACTTTGAGACAGCCTTTGAGAACATTTCAGCAATAAAATAGGAGCATAAAACTAATATGATTCCTGCCCAATATGCAGCATCCAAGTGTGGCATAAAATTTCTGCTACTTGACATAGGAGCCCAAGTTTGTTCAGAAAATAAGCAAAATGAATGGGTTGGAAATGGCTTCGCATTTGTAGGCAGTGTTAAGGCAGCCACTCACTAAGTCAACATTTGGGTGGCATTTAGAGTGTGGTTCTATATGTATGTTCTAATGAAATAAAATTTTACTTAAGAAGAAAGTCTTTCAGCACTGCCGACAAAATATATTTTGGTGTCCTACGTCTCTTATTCTTGCACAATCTTCTTTTTTTTTTTTTTAATAATATCTTAAATATTAATTCATGATTATTTAGTATTTTTCACCTTGTCTTTAAAAAACACTTGATGTGAAGCACAGTTCACTGTTCTTTCTCAAACACCCTGAATGGAAAAGATTGATTGGGTGTGAAGAGATCCAAAACTGACAAACTACTTCCTTTTTTTAAAATTGCTGTCAATTCTTGAGAAACTGAAAAGCAGTCCTTCAGATGAGGATATGTTTATTTTATTTTGATACAGGAGCTCAGTTCTGTATCAAAGAACAACTCTATCAAAATGAAGCGATTCAGAAAGTGGTTTTGCTGCAAGGTAGGATTCATAAATCAGATTGATAAGATAGATTGCAGTAGGCCATACTCTACATAAACTATACTTTTGTGATATAACTTTTTTTAAAAAAAATAACTTTTAGAAATGATTTTTGAAATCTGTGCCACTGTCATTCAACTATAAGAGTGAATCATACTTGCCTCTTCATCTGCCCTCACTTTGAGAGTAAGACAGAAGGATTATCTTATTCCATGGGTCATTTATAGATGAATCCAGCTTTACAGAAGGTTTCAATAGAGAAATTTTCTGCAGGGAGTTTTTTATTAAAGCAGAATTCTGCAGGGGAGAGGAATAGAGTAAAGGATGAATATAATTTGGATGTCATTATTTGAACAATTAAAGCCGCACTAGAGATCACTTGAAATTCCTAAATTGTCTCAGAAGCTTTGCCATACCTTTGCCGCTGTGGTATGGTTAAGATCGGCTTTCAGAAAAGTGGTGAAAAATCATTTTAAGAAAGTAAAGCAGATTATGAATGCACAAGGTTTGGCTTACTGAAAGCTCAAAATTATGCTGAAAGCTCAAAAAATTTAAAGCCAATTTTCTTAAGAGTTCTTATGAGCACTTTATAGAGCTTCAGCCCTGGAAGGGGGTGGTGGTTGCTGAGGTTACAAAAGGTTACACTCAGCTTCAGGAAGAGGGGAGACAGGTTGCTTGAACTGAATAGGTTTGCAGGTAGCAGGATTCCTGCAGCTGTTGTAAGAGGACTATAAACTTACTCAAGTAAGTTTTGTTACTGGGACTACAATCCACATCTAAAGGGTTTAGAGAAGGAGGCGAGATTGACAGTGGCTATATTTACAGAGTGAGAGAACAGGAAAAATGACTGCTAACAGGCCACAATGGGGTTGTGAAAGGTTGTTAGGGCATATCTTCACTTTTCCTGAATGGAATGGAGCCAGCAAAATCCTATGAAGACACTGACAAAAGAATTGCTATGCTGGTCTCACACAGCTGGTGAGTACAGAGCTACCCTATACCTGCTCTAATTTATACCAGATGTTACTGTGTCATGGGAGATTACCTGACAGTCAGTTCTTGCACTGTTGATATCCTATGGAAACTATGGTGCTACATTTGCAAATAGGCAAGTTGTGCTTCCAGGCCTAGAGAGAGATCTTGAGGAAACACAGCATGACGGAGAGAAATAACTGTTGTGGAGGTTTTGTGCCATATCTTACTTTACCTAGAGACGAAAAGGCTTGTTTGCTATGACCAAATGTTACATGAAGAAGAGCTAGAGAAGCATAATGGCAGGGTGCACAGGTGCCTACCTCTGTGGGGTCCATGGCCAGAGCCCCTGTGCATGCCATGGTTACACAGGTAAGAATTAGAAATCAGAAAATAGATTGGAAATTAGAAAACTGGAAAATATATTTTCAACTCGTTCATGGGAAAAACTGATACAAACATCACTGAAGCTAGGGAACTCTTTGTGGAAGCCCATGCTGTCAGAGTTAAACTGACTTAGAGGACCTGGCAGAAGCTGATGGAAAACATTTCAAGTCACAGAAGTTGTTTTTAAACAAATGTCAAAGGAATCAAGCATGGCTAGCTTTGTTATCTAGTATATTTTTGATCATGGCAACAGTCAGTTTAAACAGTCAGGTTAAACTTTGTCAAAGTTTAATCAAAGCAATGCAATTTGACAACCTGCTAAAACCTATGAGATCAAGATGCCTTTCCTAGAAATAGGATGCCATTAAACATCAC
>WEIV01006319.1:21211-48717 GCA_013390005.1 Calyptomena viridis | reverse complement strand
GTCTGAGAGGCAGAGAGAGAAGAACTGCAGTGCTGATTTTTCTGTCATAATTACAAAGACTTCTGGTTACAGCCTCTGCTTCCTTACAGCTCTGAGAAATGCTCCAGCCTCATTAGACTTGTGATTATTGACTGAATATATTGTTTGAGGGACTTGCATTTCTCCTCATCCATCTCATGATGCATAGAGTAATAGGAACTTTTTTTTTCTTGCATGAAATCTTTCTTTTTGAAGGGACATTGAGTAAGAATGATGAAAAATCGGGATGACNGTAATAAATGTGTCTTTTCAAATTTGCAGGGTTGAGCTTCCTATTTTGTAGCTAACAATGGTCCTATGGTTTTTATTTACTGTCCAGGGATATAATAAAGAAAAAAAACCATGAGGAGCAGGAAAAAAGATTATCTACCTTCCCTAGGAACATGTGAAACTTCCTTTCATAGGATTGAGTCCCTAATTTTTTCCAGACATGTCAATGGGAATTTTGCTCAGTTATGTTNGTGAACTGAGGTGTAGGTAGCCTAGGAGACTACAATACTGGTGGGCCCTTATTACCATGGCACATTGTTTGGATACTGTTGAGTAGGAAAGAACTTGAAGGAAAGCTTTTACCTAGATTCTCTTTGTGATATGTGAGGTCTGTTTCCAGACTGTACTCCAAATGGTTCTTCACATGTTTTACTACTTAGTGTGCTTAAGGACTATGTATTCCTGATCTTCTAATTGTGTTGAACAGATCAGTGAACAGCTCATCACTGGTAATACCTGCAGGGTGTCTGAACTTTGCTACTGCAATAAAACTAAAAGCATGCATAATGGACTTCTGGACTGCCCCTCTCAATTGCACCTGTGAGATGCTCTATAAAAAGACCAGCTGCCAGTCTGCTGGAGAAGAAAGCCTGTAGCTTGGAGCTACCACAATTAATTCCCTTTGTAGCTTATAACTAGATCCCAGATGTACTGCAAGAAAAGCCAAACTAGAATTGCTACCAGAAGACTAGGTAATTGGGGGGGAAGTCAGAGTGTGCATGGCCAAGTTTGCAGGTAAGTTTGTGTTCTGTGCTTTACCACAGCATAAAAAAAACCCCAACTCACAACCCCTCCCCCCAAAATCCCCCAAACCCAAACAAACAAAAGAGAAAGGAAGACTCATTTGACTGGCTGGCAAAATACTAATCTGGTGAGGAAGCAGACCTATTTTTTTAATTACATAAAGCCTTACCTCGACCAGCTTTTAAAAAACTACAATTTTATTTTTAAAGTGAGATTTCAGAATTGTCCTGTATGGAAGCAATGGAATGCCAAGGCTCATTTTTTTTCCTCCTTTCTAGTTTATCTTTAAGATAAAGCCAGTTTCTGTAATCATTGAAATTAAGGGAACACTGACAATATTCAGCAAAGGAGCAGGCTTGAATCAAAACTTAATTCCTGTAACCTGAAAGCGTGAAAGAATTTTACTTAAAAATCTATATTTTTAGTTTGAATTAACAGCTGGTTAAGCTGATAGTTAAACAAGTCCTTGGCAACTGTGCAGGAGAAAGAGGTGGTGTTAAAGCCATTGTAATAAATTTTAAGAAAAGATGTCTGAATCTCGCAGTATGTGAGCTTAACCTTAACCTTCAGAATGTTAGCACAGCTTTTGTTGCACAGGCAGACATTTTCATTTTTAAAATGGCCACAGCTGAAAGGTTAAAAACTGTGGGGAAAGCTTCTCCCTGATTCTAAGAAACAACTGTTTTCACATGATAGAACTTAGTGCGCTGCCGAAAGACATTTGACATTAACAATAATCTGAAAAGACTGAAATTTTCTGTGACTTTCCTCAGTGGTGTGCCTCTGTAGGAAGAGAAGAGGAAAAAACCATTTCCTTACAAGATATCAGATACCAGATGTCAGAAGATGTCCTCAGCTGAGACAATTCCCTAGCAATTAGCCTTGTTACTAATTATATCCCTTATGCAAGGATAAAACAACACAATCTTGGAATTAGGGAAGCTGGACTATCACTGAATATTTTACTGGATTCAAGTAAGGAGCTAATGTGGTCAAGTGTGAGAAAACACTTGGATAAGCCAGCAAAGACTCAAAAGGAAAACTCATGATAGAAATTTATCCTTGTAAATATGCCAGAAATATGGTGGTGACTATTCATATTGATATTTGTTCACAGTTCTGTGTCCTGTCTTCTCAATGCTTAGAACAAGATTAGTACCTTAGCACTACAATGCTTAAAAATGAGTGGGCAGTCAAATCCTAAAAGGATGAAAATTAAGGCAAGCTATGATTTGATTCAAAATAATGATGACCAAAGCCTAATTTCCAACCCCCATCCCCCTCTCCCACGGTGTTTACACACATGGTTTCCAACCTAGCTAAGTGGGAGCTGAGATGTAATATGAACTGAACAGGCTATAATTTCTGTTTAATTTCAGTTTAGCCACTGAAGGTATGGTGAAGTAATCTGTGGTTTGAAAGATGTTATCCTGAAAGAACACAGTAGTTAGCACAGTAGCTTTTTTTTTTCTTTAAACTCATGTTTTGTGCTCAGACTCTGGATCTTTCAGGTCATTTGAACATCTGTATGCCTCTCTGATATGGATGACGCAAATGTTTGGTGATTGCTGTAATAGTATACCTATTCTTCAGTGAAAATGTTTCCTTTGACTTGTGGTGCAGTAAATAGCTTATCAATGCCTGGAACAGAATTGTTATCTTTATCTCTTTGTAGATGTGTGTCCCCTCTAAGCCTAATGGATATTTTAAATCAATGAGTGCTAACGTAGTTTGACAAAATAAACTGAATATCATAATAAAAAATTATTGCTACTAGCCAGATATTATAGCATTATTCACCTCTATTTTCTGAGGTTTTAATGCCACTTTCAATGATAGATAATGAGGAATGGCAGAAAGCAACACAATGCAGCCAACAGATTTCTGTGGTTTTCTGATCCCAATATTAACAGCTTTGCTCAGACCATTAATATTTGTCCACAGCTCCATGGTGCTAAGGCAGCCAAGGCATTGCTCATTCTTTTTTTCTAGTGACAAATACAGCCAAATGCAGCTTTTCAAATCCTCCTGTGGAACACTGACTTGTCAAAGATGACTGCTGTACCCAAGAACTGTGCAATGTACTCTTTACAATAGTTTTCTTCTTTTCAGTAATGTGTTGTAGGAAACCAAAGCCAGACTTTCTCTGGATTTGCACCTCTAAATAAATTATAAGCTGTTTGAAGGGTCATATTATGAGAATTCTTATGTGTTGATTATTTAATGTTATCTAATGATTCATGTTTTTTTACATCTGGACATTTATCAGTCTGTTCTGTATCTAGTTACCTGTTTTCATAGACTTGCAAGGTTTATTAATCTTTGATGTGTCTCTGCTGATCTCAAATGTACTTGAAAAATGTTGTGGGGAAGAGACTAGGCAAAAACCTCACATATATCTAAAATTCTTGGAAACTAGACATAAAAGTGTGCATCCTTGTAAGGCCTCCCACCATGTCTCTCTGGCTTCTGTATCTTCTCTTTCACAGAGAATAATGTAAATGTTTCTCTAAGGTTTTTTTTCTTTGTTTGTGGGTTTGTTTGTTTGTTTTGAGAAAAAGAGTTGTAGGAATTTTGCTGCTCAATAATCATTGGAAATTAAAACTTAGAATGAATTTTTCTATGTGGTTAAAAGTGTAGCCAAGATAAAGTGTGAAGGATGGGCTTCAGGATGTGTATTCTGTAAGGTCAAAGCAGTGTCAGCAGCGAGCCAGAAAATTTCCTTTCTGGGCTATCTGCAGAGAGGACAGCCTGCTAAGCTTGTAAGCAACACCTTCTGAGCATCTATGGCAAGATCATGTGTGCCCATCTTGAAATATGCTGCATCTATGTAATGCTGAAGCAATAATGAAATAGTAACTTTATTATCCTACTGTCTCAGCAGCTATATAGCTACTCACTAGGCAATCACATACTTAGGGACCAAATAGGCAAACTGATTAAAAGTGGCAGAAAGAAAGTAAAAGCTAAGCTTTTACACTTATCTAGCTAATGGTCTGCAGTGCCTAGAGGTGGTTAATCAGGATTTGGCAGAATGCTGAATAATCTTTATTTCCTCCTGTGTTTCTTGTTTGGAGACCATTAGGTATGCCCTGTTATCAGCAGATAAGCTGTGTTTCCTGTGTTATTCAGGGAGAAACACTCTGACCTGTCTTATTAGGTAGTTTGGAGGTGTAAGATTTTTTTTTCTTTTTTCTTTTGTGACAGTCTTGAGAAGCAACATGGACTTTGATTCTTCTACTTAAAAGAATCAAAGATTTTATATTCCCATAAGTAAAATACTTGCAGATGGTTGGCATCATGAAGATAACCTCTCTCTGTTTTGTAATTTTACTGCATCCATTGGGCTTGTTTTATCTTATATCCAGTTGTGCTTCTGTTTCAGAGTATGTTGTCTATAATACAGTAGCATTTACCTTTTCCCTTCTCTTTCACACATAGTAATTCGGGAAGCATCTTCTGTGTTACACTTTAGAAAGTACATGCTGTGTAAGTTTGTAGGAAGTCTTCTGCCCAGCAGTCAGCACACCTTTCTTCCAAAATTTAATTAAAGTGTTTGGTCTTCTGTGTGTGACGTTTCTCTTCCCCAGAGAAGTTTCAGACTCCATAAGTGTGAATTGCGATACATTATTGGATAGTAATTCTTCTGTGCTCCACTCTCTGGGAAAGAGTGGACAGGAAAGTAATTACAGTAGCAAGTGTGACTTGTGACGTAAATGCTGTTTCTGGCCATCTATTGAAGCAATCTCTCAGGATGATGGCAAAGTAGAAGTCAATGGTGCATGAACAAATAGGTCTTTGATATCAACAGCAAACCTTCCTCACAATGAATCATGTAAAGGAACAGGCTGCAATGGTGATGCTTTAGTCTCTTCTGCTTTGCCAGGAGACTGACAATACAGGTTCTACAGTTGCTTTTTTGTTCTGACAATCTATTGATATGAATCATAGTCAAGATAGATAAATTATCATATATACTTTGTATATTTGTAAATTCTCTAGAATAACAAATTGCTGACCAACTTGAACCACCAGTTTCTGATGGGGAAGTGTTGCAGAATAATTGAAACAGTAATTAGAAATGGACAAAAGAGTTTGGAATAATCAGATCTTGTGAGCAAGATGCTGTGTCATTTTTGTTGGACTGGCCTTATTAAACTATGAATACTTAATGACTCTTTATGAGTTACAGCTCTAAGCTGTAAATCTGTAACACTACTGTGTTGGTTTAAAAGTAAACTGTCAGGAGAAATGAACCTAATTTACAGAGACCTCAAGGCAGGGCTACAATTTAGTAAAAGGTTACAATACATACAGTGACACAAGGTAAAAAAACAGGCTTTGACCCACAAGGACTAAGTGTAACCCAGCCCTCTGAGACGGGAACAGCATGGTACTTGTGAGCTCCTGTGCTGAGCACTACGTGGTGCCCCTGCGTGCAGAGCAGAAGGAAAGCAAAACCTGGTAGTTGTGATGATGTTGAAGACAGCAGTTCTGTTGAAGAAATGACAGCAGTCTCCTCAAGAGCAGCAGTCATAGTCCTGCTGGAATGCTGTTCCCCCCCCTGGATCTGATGAGGTGGTACCTCCAGTTCTAAAACCTGGAGATTATATATCCCCAGGTTGAGTAGGAATGCCCAGTACCTCCCCCAGGGCAGGGAGTTTCAGAATGGGTGTTTTATCTCTGTGAGTTCTGGGATATTTTTGGATTCTTAGATAATCTGGGCCATTGTAACTGCATATTGCGTCAGTACAGCTGGGCCCATTAGCAGGGAGGACCCTTCCAGTTGGGTGTGGAGGTGTTAATGTCTCCCCGGATCTCTTTCCTTATCTATTGTGGCCTGGGGTGTGAGGTGTGCCCTGGGGAATGACATAGAGGGTATGGAATACACAGTTTTGGTTATACCCTCGAAATGATAAACTGGTCCCAGCCCCTGAAACTATGACAATTGCTTTAGGTCCTCTATTGTACCTACACAGAAAGATATGCTTTTACTCTATCTAAAATGGAATGCTCTCCTCAGTTTCTTCAAATGGTCTAGGTGCAGATGCAATGGTCTTTTTGGTGTCCTGTAGGCTTTTTCAAGTATGAGCTCATGTTCATAAATGGAAGCAGTGGCTGTCACAATAGTGTGCAACAACACAAGATTGAATAGTATAAATACCTGGCTGATCAGCATTTCACCACCTCAGGTCTTTGCACAAAATTTTGCTCTAAACAGTTATGCAGAAGATCCACAGTTAAGGAGAAACATACCATGTTGTACAAATTAAGCCAGAATATATTTGTCATTAGTCACATAGTCAGTCCGGTGGATGTTTAGGATTGTACAGAGGCAGTGCTGATGGAAACGTTTGAGAAGTCATAAATGATAGTGGTAGATGACCCGACTATGTGACTAACGTTACCGTCCTTGAACAGGCTGAGGTCACCAGTATTTAGGCAATGCTGTTGAGAACACAACTGCGCTGGGCAGGGCACGATTCCAGGATGGAGGATCACCGCCTCCCTAAGATTGTGCTCTATGGTGAACTCGCCACCGGCTGCCACAATAGAGGAGCCCCAAAGAGGAGATACAAGGACTCCTTGAAACAGCACCTCAGTCGTGGCCGTACTGACCATCAGTGGTCCACTCTGGCCTCAAATCGAGAATCGTGGAGACACACCATCTATAACGCTGCTGCCTCCTTTGAAAACTCATGTAGAATTAGTCTTGAGGAGAAAAGACATCGCAGAAAGAACTGTGCCTCACCAATAACACCTAAGGAGACTTTTAGCTGTGCCTTTTGTACCTGGACTTGTCTATCCTGCATTGGCCTTTTTAGCCACCAGTGTGCTTGTAGCAAGCGTGGATAGAGCCCTTCCCTTATCTTTGTTCATGAAGCTTAACCATGATGATATTTATCATTATGGTGGGGTCGACACTTTTGTAATTGTATTTGTTAATTTTGAATTTTGATCTTGTTGAAGACGTTATGGACCAAAACAAGAGAATTCTGCCAACATGAAGCGGCAACTGGCAAAGTTCAGTTTCCACCTTACTGTGCCGAGGTACTGTAATACAGCATGAAGGCAAAGCTAAGTCTGTACTACAGGGCTTGAGAAAACTTTCCCAATAAAATGCCATTATTTTGATCTCAGGCTTTAGACTGATTATTGAGAAACGTGGCTGCCATTATTTAAAAAGCTTTGGGCATGGAATAAATTCTGTAGCATACCCATTTAAAACGGAGAAATCCATCAAGTGAGCTAAATGCTGTGTGGCTCTGAAAGCCTTTGCACAACAGTATGTAGCAAGGCACACTATACCAAGGGGTAAATGACACCTTTGTGCATTTTGCAAGTATGACTTCAAATTTTTTTAATGGAAGTATTTCTATTGCATGAATCACATAGGAGAATGGATTTTGTTTCTATGAACAAACCCTTTATATAGCAATGTTTTTTTCAGTACTGTCTGGTATAGTCACTGACATTAGTGTGTTTCAGTTGCATACAGTGCTGATAGAATATTACAATAAGTAGCTATTTCCATGTTTCCCATAACAAACAGGTGCCTGTGTTGCTTGTACAGACACTGATTGTGCAGAGCATACTATGCACAGTATGAAATACACAGTAAGTGTACCGTCTGGGTAAAAAGTCATGTTCTTGTACAGTAAACCAAGCATAGAAATTGGTTCCCCAGATCCCTCATTGCATATAATGAAGGGTCAGCAAGTGCCAAACCTCTGAAGCATTGCAAGTAAGTGAATTCAGGTAATAGAGACACTGCAGAAACAGTATCTAACATTAATTAATCACCTGTGTCTGTCCTCCCAATATAGGAGAAATATGAGTAAATTCCTTATACAATGCACATTGGAATATTTATGTACAAAATTAAGAGGCATGCCTGGAGCACTAACTTTATTTACCTGTTTTTACAGGAGGCAATACACCATACTCTAGCAAAATGCTCAATTTTTCTGTAGTGTTTATACCCAAATTTCTTTTCATTATATCCAGGCTTGTATGCAATGTGTTGTGCAGACTAGGGCAACAAATTGATTTTCCTTGTGGGTGTTGCAATTTGCAGATCCTGTGGTTTGATTTTTGCACTGTTGGAATTTTGCATATACTGGTTTACACCCCCTCTTCTATCTGGCTGCCTAGTTTCAGTGATGTTTCATATTCCATAGTTTATCGCTCTTGGGATATTGCTGACTCAATTTGACTACCAATGATTTTAGACTTCTGTGACTAAACAATTTTCAAAACAAATTGTAATTTAAGCATTTCATCTTCCATGTGTTCAAGCATGTATGTGACAATGATATTAGCAAAGGAACAGCCTTGTTTTGCAAATTTACTCACTTTATCCTTATGCTGATGTAATTTATAGTTTCTGGCTATAATATTTACCCTGCAAATTAAATTTCCTTAAATGTACATATGTGTGAATGAGGTGTTAGAGATACATATCAGCAAGGAAAATATATATAGATATACTGAGCTTTGGCTTCGGAACAGAGTCTAAGCATGTTAAAGCATGTTTTACTTCCTCAGAAAGATGACTGTCATGAAATTTAGCTACATAGCTTTCCACAGATTCCATCTCAAAGAGTAGAAAGAAATTGTAGGATCTCTGAATTGGCAGAAATGACCCAGACAAGTGCACAGAGGTAGTCCTGAGCCTTACACAAAAATATGGTCTACAAATCTTTCCATTCCTGAATTCCTTCTCTCATCTGAGAAGTGTCAGTTAATGCTTCACCAGGTTTGAAGTATCCCATAATAACTGGAATTACCCAGAGTACTGTTCTAAGGTTACTCCTCCCTGCTTCAAGACAAAGTTAAAGTGAAAGCTCACTGTTGGAAATAAACTACACTGAGAACAGTTTACTCCGATCTCTAAAATTCGACTGAGAAGGAGAGAAGATGCCAGTGCAACGAAATATGTTCATATTAAATGAAATACGATTTGTACTTTATTAATAGGTTTTTAGTTTTGGACAAAGACTTCCTAAGTTAGTTTACTGACAATAGTAAACAACTTACATCTAAAATGCCTCACAAATGCATTAGTAGGTCCATCTCAATATTGTGAGCAACTTTTAATTGCATGAGGATGGTGGATACCTTCCTCTTACAAAGCATATGTAAAGAGAGATTTGTACGTATGTTTTACCTGAACATGAGTTCTTATAATCAATGTTAATTTACTAAGATTTGAAGACAAAAAATTGCTATAAATCCATTCTGAAGACAAATAAACTTGTTAAAATATTTTGATGTTGACAGGAAATCCTTTTGAAAGCTTACTATTTGCCCTCACTGCATCAAAAAAAAAAAGCTTTTAGAATTTGGAATTCCCGACTTGCATTTTCCAGTAGCACTTTTGAACTGTCTTATTTTAATTTGTGCTGGGATGCAGCAATAGAAAGAAGTAAAATAGCCATGCTTACATCTATGCCTACAACACAGACCTATCTACCCCTTTCATCTGTGGGATTTTGATTTCTTCTAAACTGTGAGAGACATTATAAAAGAGAGTTTTCTGGCAAGTAGTGTAATAATACCCAATTTCTGATACAGTACATCTAACTGATAGGGTTACAAAGAAAATAGAAATCAGGAAATTATCTATTCAAATACTGTAATTTCCAAGTGCATTTATAGATGTCTCCATACAACTGTGGGATCAGTTGTCAGTCATAGAATAATAAAGGTTGGAAAAGACTTCCAAGATCATCGAGTCCAAACTTTGACCAAACACTATCATGCCAAGTAAACCATAGCTCTAAGTGCTATGTCCAGTCATTTCTAGATACTGCCAGGGCTATTGACTCTGCCGCCTCTCTGGACAGCCTGTTCAAATGCTTAACCACCCTTTCAGTGAAAAAAAAAATCATCCTGATGTCCGGTGTGACTCTCCCCTGGCTCAGCTTGAGGCCATTTGCTCTTGTTCTATCGCTTGTTACATGAGAGAAGAGACCCACGCCCACCTGGCTACAGTCTCTTTTCAGCTAGTTTTAGAGAGTGATAAGGTCTCCCCCAAGCCTTCTCCTCTCAGGCTAAACAACTCCAGTTGCCTCAATTGCTCCTCATAGGACTTACTCTCTAGGCCCTTTGTGAGCTTCATTGCCCTGTTGTGTGAAGAACATAATATGCTCAGCTTGAGGCCATTTGCTCTCGTTCTATCGCTTGTTACATGGGAGAAGAGACCCACGCCCACCTGGCTACAGTCTCTTTTCAGCTAGTTTTAGAGAGTGATAAGGTCTCCCCCAAGCCTTCTCCTCTCAGGCTAAACAACTCCAGTTGCCTCAATTGCTCCTCATAGGACTTACTCTCTAGGCCCTTTGTGAGCTTCATTGCCCTGTTGTGTGAAGAACATAATATGAAGAATTGTGTGGAAAAAAATACTGCATTAATAAGATATACAGCAACTTACTGTAAAATTACCATAATTCAATAAAACTTTAGAGGTAGAATCCTGATTTTTTAGAACTTGATGACAAAACTGTCCTCATTCAAACTAACAGAATGACTCCAGATGTTAAAATGCTAATCAAGCAGAAAACATCCAGAAAGGGGAGTTAATGGTCTTTGCTTTTAAAGTGCATATAATAATGAATGAAAAGTTCAGTTCATATTCAGTTTATTATTTTATATTTTCAAAATTGGGTCTCATGACAGTACGGTATGGGAGGGTTACTCTACATCTATTCTGCCTCATAACCAGGAAAGGAACCTTTCCACTTCCTCCTTCTCTCCAGGAGTACTTTACCTAGGGAATAATTACATGGAAATCAGTATGATTTCTCCTTGACTGAGGTAGCACTCAGCACAAACAGTGTTAGCAGAACTGAACTCTAAATTAAATTGACATCCTCATTCTTCTGCTGCAAATTCTGCTACTACAAATTCTAGTTCTGATACTGCTGTAAGGATGATTAAATATTTTTAAAACCCACAGAGTCTTTTTCCCATTTCTTTAGAAGCAATAATTAAATACAGAGATTTCCATATAGGAAAAGTCTTGCAGCATTGTAAAACAACGGGGATAGGAGATGTAGAACTGGAATTTATCTATTGGAATACTGATTATTTCATTATTCTGTGATTTCTTCATCCTTGCTAGTGCCATTCCTACTAGTAGGATAATACTCACACTTCCACACACAGAAGTACTGACAAACCAGGTAAAATTTCTATTCAGTTCCAAAGCACTTTGGGTTGTGAGTATATGTTGATTGTCACCTTGGGCAGGAAGGTGACATAGGAGGGAAAGGATCTGACCCCTATGGGGCTGCATGCCTCCTGGAGCAGGTTTGCTGGCAGGACTTGTGGTCCCATGGGGGACTCACGCTGCAGCAGCCTGTTCCTGAAGGACTGGACTGTGTGGAAAGGGACTTGTGCTGGAGTAGTTTGTGAAGAACTGCAGCTTATGGGAAGGACTCATGTTGGAGAAGTTCATGGAGGACTGTCTTCCTTGGACAGGACTCCATGCTGGAGCAAGGGAAGAGTGTAAGAAGTCCTCCCCATGAGGAGGGAGTGTCAGAAACAATGTGTGATGAACTGACTGTAACCCCCATTCCCCATCTCTGCACTACTGCAGTGGGCAGGAGGTAGAGAATTGGGAATAAAGTTAAGACCAGGAGGAAGAGGTGAGGAGTGGGGAAAGTGTTTATAAGATTGATTTTACTGCTCATTATCCTGCTCTGATTTTGACTGGTAATAAATTCAACTAATTTCTCCAGGTCAAGTCTGTTTTGCCTATAATCAATGGGTGATCTCTCCCTGCCCTTATCTCAACTCATGAACTTTTAATTATATTTTCTCTCCTCTGTTCTGCTGAGGGGAGGACTGATGGAGTAGCTTTAATGGGCAACTGGTGTCCAGCCCAGGTCATACTACCACACCATGTTAATTTTGATCTGGCTGAAATTTTCTCCCATAGTGTTTAAATCTGACAATTCCAAACTGCTTTAAAAGCAGCAATCCTAGAAGGGTAGGGATGTGTCAGTCTTGTTTTAATACCTGTGTGTTTGGGGATCCTGACCAGGAGCCAAACAAAACACAATTAACACTTATTATTTCCAACATCAAAATAAACACTTTGAACAAACAGTCTGTTAGCACTTTGTTATCTTTTGCAAACTTGGCCTCCTTTTTATACCTGGATGGAATGATCCATATAGAAGAACCTTATAAAACAGGTTCAGTGACTATGACATTTTTTAAAGTAAGGCAAATATTTTACATATTATTATAAACCGTATGTATTGGTTTGTTTTGTATTGCATTGGGAAAACTATTATATGTATTAAACTTTGATTGCAGTAGCAGCTTTATCATGGTTACATTGTTACCATTACCATTTAACCTCATGTAAAAAAAAGAAAAATCTCATAACTCTACACAATTTTTCTACCTAATAAATCTGGTGACCATGGCTTTATATTCTCTACCTCAGCTAATACAAAGTCAGTTCCTATTTTGCAATTAATATGAACTGAGATAATGCATTCTGAGTCAAAAGCAAACTATCTCATTCTCCCCATAATTCATTTTTCAATGGAAGTACAAAAACTCCTGGTTAACTAACAACTAGCATCTGGATTTTTCTGCCTGTAGTATATAGAGCATTAATGAAGTCAGCACTTCCTACCATTAAGATTCTTGTTCAGAAATGGATGATGGGCTGGGGACAGCACAGGAAGGTGCAGTGTCCTGAAGGGCATAGTGCGGACAGGCTGCTTTCCAGTTAATCATGTCAGAGCAATGGCTCCTGACTCCTTTGTCAGACTCTCAATGTTCTCAGCGTATACATAAGGTGAACATCTGACCTCAGTGAAATTGGTTTTCTTTTCATAAATAAACCTTATCAAATAAGAAAGTTCTCATCCTACAGCAATGCAATGCTTTGGAATACAAGGGCTAAGAAAACTGATGAGAACTGCTTATTGAGACCTGTACAGAATTTGTAGTGAAGAACTCAAGCCTTCCTTCTTCATTGTGGTTTTAAAGAACATTGTTGGTTGATTAGCTACATACATACCCAACAACCTTGAGCCATAATATCTCACCTTTGGAGGGACTACTCCTTCTCCAATTGAAATCTGTGAGGCTTTTTGTAGTGACTTCATCGAAAACAGAATTTGTCTCTCTTTTTACTGATTTATCAAATCAACAATGAAAAGCTAATTGGCAGCAAGATTTCACCAAAAAGCTCGGAAAAGTAAACAAGCGGGTTGTGAAAAAAAGCAGCATAACTGCTGAATGTGGTTAATCTGGAATAGTGTCTGAAACAAGTGAAAGCAATGACCAATAATAGTTTATTTTAGAAGCTCATTAACAAACATTAAATTAATTTGGAACTCCTTATTAAAACAAGGTAAGGAAGTCATGTGGTTAGTAAGATTTCATTCTGATCTTTTTTGTATCTTTGAAAATAACAGCACTTGCTGTACCAAAACCTACCAAATGATAATAGCCAAATCAGGATCTCTCCTTGTTTGTAAAAGCAACAATTTAATTTGTATGAAGTGCCACAGGAAACCGATGGAGGTAAACCTGGTTTTTGTCATCTGAGTACCTAGTCCAAAAGACTTAAACTGATATTGACTGTCTCAAAATTGATGAAACATTGGTCACTGAAGGAAAGGAATTTGGAGTTACCTGGCAAGTGATTCTCCTGTTAAATCATTTCTGATGTATTCATATATATTGTTATGCAAGGACTTGCCCTTAAGAGAAAATACTCTAATCAGAGAGTGCAAACTATCGAAATTTAGAAGTAGATGAAATTAAGAATTGATTAGATCTAGTTTTTTACTGCTTCATCATTACCAATTTACCATTCCACATCACTTCACATGGTAAGTATCTCCAGGGAATTTTTGTGTTGCTTTGAAGAAAAATATTGTACTGTCAGAAAATAGAAATCATTGAAACCAAACTGCAGCAATGTTTAATTTTGAACACAGATGATGGTCAAAATGTTTCTAGATATTTTTTATCAAGGTCACTGAGGAACAACCACCAACCAAGCATAGATATTTTTAAATAAGTCAGTGATGTTAACAAATGTGGTTGGCAGAAGTTAAGGTCTCAGAGAGAAACATTTCCCAAGGAGTGACTTCCTCTGAGCCCATTTTAGGATATTCTGACAGTGGACATTTTCTTGCTCAGGTCTGCTGCCTCCAAAATTTCTGTGAAAGCTCTGTGCATGTCTCCTGTGACTGCAGACCCCACAGCACATCTCATTATGGGCTTTCTCTTGCTTAGCATATTTTCATAGTAATGGACCCATTAAACATTAGGATAGAAGCAATCTGCAGAGTGCTTATTGACAGAGGTAATCTAGAAAGATTATGTTACTTTCTCTGATGGCTGCTTATTTTTTGCCTTTACAGACAATGAGGGTGGTCTATGGTGTTCAGAGGGACTATCTGAATCTGTTGTTCAACATCAGCTGCAGAATAGTTGAAGTCTGTGAATTTGTAATGTTTCCCAGTTTTTCTGTATCCATGGGAGATACCATATTGTCACAGACAATCTTTTTCTGGTAATTATCCATCTTCTACTCCCCCAGTTCTTAGTGCACTTCACTCTGTCCTTGAGCAGAACTAAGCCATTAAACAGCACTGAAGTTTATTAATTCATTACCATATAATTCTCCCTCACACACATATCTGTACTATCCTACCATTTCTTAGCTATCATTTTACAATGCAGTACTCAAAAAGATCTTCTACTTTGGAGACCTTATTATACTTCCGAATCAACTTTAGAAATCTCTGTACTAAAAAAATGCAATCAAAAATACTTAAAGCTGAACTACAGGAAAAATCAACAAAAAATGCTTCTTCAACAGTCTGCAAATAAAAAATAGTGGAGCTCTGTGTTTTAAATGTCTCTGATCTGTTAACTTCCTTTTTAACTTGCAAGTTCCAGTCACTTATTTTCAAACACTCTTATTCAAACAGAGAGTCCACTGCAAGCAAGCAGTTCCGAGGTGGAAGTTTAAATTGTGCAATATTACACACATGCTGGTACTACTGGGGAAATGAAAAATAGTAGTGATAGCTTCCATTAATAATTGATTCATAGGAAGCTGTAGTATTAATGACCATAAAGTTGTAATAGGAACAAGAAGCATGCTGCTAGTCTACTAATGGTGAAGTTCAAAATTATTCCTTATTCATGTATAATTTCTTCAAATTTTATGAAATATCATACTCTCTAATCCATAAATTACAACAAACCTGTACTGTTAAAAAAACCTGAGTCTGAATCTCTGACAGGGAAAAACCTGTTTCTGCAGTTTAAGAGTGAGTGTCATGGTTTACATGGAATTCTCTGGAGGCTGAGCCTGTTTTGTAATTGGAACAATTTGGTATGACCACAGGAGCCTGGTACAGTTAATGTTTTATGCAGTAGTCCTTTACTTCTCACTCAGTTGTGGTGTTATGCAAGCCACTTTTGCAATTTGATGTGATGCATCTTCCACAGCAATGCAGTATTTTGTTTTTTAGTGTTATTTGCATTTTCCAAGAAACAATTCTCTCACATCTGTCACTGCTTGACATGGTTCAGTGAAATTTGTTCCCAGACACTTAGAAGGATCACTTGACTTCAGGATTGGCATGGAAGTGTTGCAGTATAACATAGTTCTAACTATATTTGTAAAGATTTTGTGTGCTTGTGATATCTATGTTATGATGGAACAAAAAAAAAAATCAAAGACTTACAGTGAGCTAAAGAGCTTTTTCTGTGAAAGAAACAGAGGCTTAAATTTTGAATTAACATGTGAAACAGTAAGTTATAACTATGTTGGTTCACTGAAGTGTTGTTTCCAAAGTCACAGCTCATTTTTCATGAAACAGCTGCAAGAAAGATATGTTTCATCTTTTTTTTTTCTCTTATATAAAGGTGAGAAGAAAATATTAATTTTCCAAATTATATATTTTAAAGTATGTGTACAATGCAGGTAAATAATATATTTTGCTTCTTTTTTAGTAATTAACTCTGAGACTGACTGATGTATAAGTTAAGTTTTTGGAAGAAAAATTCCTTGTTTAGCATGTAGTAATATATTAAACTAAAAGGAGATTATTTTTCTTCCAGTATATTTATAAAACAGAAAAAATCTGTTTTATAAAGCTGTCCTCCATTTCAAACTTTTTAAAATGTTAATGCAAAAGATACATATGACATTGCACTTATAATCTTTATAAGAGGAGTTATTAAAAAGAAATTAGAAGTCCTGAAGAATGGTATTTGTATAAGATGAAAAACTCTTCTAATGCATTTTTGTAAAATTTTAATGAATTAGACTCTCCATAATGAGCTACATTTTTTATGAAAGTCAAAAGCTGAAATAAGACAGATTTCTTTTATTAAAGTCAAAAGGTGAAATAAGACAGATTTATGTTCATGTACTGGATTTTAAGTGCAGAACAATGGAATGCATTCATATTATATTTGATATATTTAAAGGAGTGTCATTATCAACAAAGAATGTGATATCATAAGTCATTAAAAGACTAAAAGAGAAATTGCCTAAACTTTGATTTTAAACATGGGGATAAAGTGTTGCTGTAGATACTTAAACTCATTCCAGAAAGGCAAAGCAATGAATAAATAACTCAACCAAGAAATTAATACATCTTACTGGAAAAAAAAAAGAAATGTTAAATATAGATCAATAATTATAAAATGTAATTCAGTTTTATGGACAAAAAGAATTAATTTACTTCAATATTGTCCAGCCGTTTATAGATTTTTTTTTTACATTAAAATGACTATCAAAGGCTTGATGTATTTGCAAATAATACAAATAACATACTTCAGGAATATTAAAAAGAGATAATTGATAGATACCTCACAGAACTTATTTCAGCAGCCAGGTCATCCATAGTTTTACGAGAATGAAAACTGATCTACCATTACAGCCTACTAGGAGTGTTCAGCTACTAATGGAAGAGGGGACTTGCTACTCAGAATCCTCAAAAAAAAAAAAAAAAATCAGCTGCACAGTATCTCCTTATTACCATAGGTAAAGATCCTCAATAAGAAGTATCTTAAAAGTTAGGGAACTGGAATTGCTGAAGAAGTGTTAGAATACTTCCTGAACCATGTCTTTCATACAAGTTTGGGCAGAACATGAATGAGAAATGGGTGGTCCATGTTCATCAGGAAATCAGTATCTGTCAGTGGCAAGCAAATCGGTAAGTTCTCACAGCATGACCTTCAGTTTCAGAGTTTCCATAAACTTGGGAAGAATACTGATAATCTATTGATCCTTAAGAAAGGAATAATTTTGGACATTTGTATCTCTAAGAGATGCACAAAATGAAAGTTTTGTGATGAATAGTAAATATACTCTCAGTACCTGTGTTCATCGTCTCAAAAGACAGTGAATGTTGATACAAATGGAACCATGTAGCACTTGGCATACTAAGAGCTGTGTGATCATCATGGCTTCATTGGGAAGCAAAGGTGTGCAGCATCTCTGCAAATCAGTGCATTTGTAAGAAGTACCAAGAAGGTCAAGGACTAAACTGATTATAAGCAAGATGAGCCAGTGTACGTGTAACTGGCCATTAATTTTTTCATCATGAGGCTTAATGTCTTAATTTATATTTTATATACATTAAACTGATGATGTGTTGAAATTTTTTATAGGCTAAATACATCTAAATGTACTTTTCAAGCAGCTACCACTTAATGGTGTGTTCTGACGGGTAGTTCTACATCATCTTCAGATTCACACTTTTAAAAATGCAGAGCTAGAAGGCAATACTGACTTATGTTCATTCTGAGAGGAAAACTAATCCTATTACTAGTATTTCTGTTGTGATTTAAGTCATCATCCTCATCATTGTGGAGATAAACTGTTGTAATAAGACTTAGCATGATCCAAATGTGAGCTGAAGTTCAGGTGAAATGAAATTAAAGCTGTATATTGTGTCTGGTACCAGGTGCGCATGTAAAGGAACCTCTTGCACTAAAAAAGACTTAGTAAGGGTTTTATGGATGTGTTAGACTCTGTCCTGTGCATGTGACTGAAGAAAGGGACATTACATTGCTATCTGCTCAAATACTCTACACTTATTCGTCAGAATTGAAGCACACTAGCCAGACACTCAGCGTTTTGTCTAAAAGATTTGGATGAATACTGTGCAATCCATACTTCAAAAAAGGTGATTCTATATCACCTTCCAAATACAAATTGTTATATTTTGATTTGTCTTTTGTTTTTAGGTGAAATAAACCTCTTCCAGATGTTAGGATCCACCACAAATCACAATTAGTTCTTTTTGAATAAGAAACAGGAGCTCCCCAATAGTGGTTTTTTTTTTCTTTCTCCTGTATAATGTTTGTTCTCTGGTAAGAGAGAGATAGGTGCTGGATACAAACACTTTTGCAAAAGTGTATGGCTTAAACCAACCTCTTCCCTATGAGTGTATTACCATGGTGCCAGTGTGTGCACTAGGTATTCTCCCCAGAAGTTAGAGGGTATGCTATGGGAAAAGAGGCTTTGTTACTAGGAACAGGAATGTTTTAAGAGCCGTGTTTCATTATCAGCTCATTATTAGTTTCCTACATGGTCCATCTCTGACTTCTGTGTCACTCTGCACCTCCTAATGAGTGACACAGGTTTGTACTTAATTTCTGTCATGCTTCTTTTGTTTTTATGGTTTTTTTTCTGCTTAAGTTGTAAGCTCTTTTTGTTTCTTACAATATGACTGTCCAGTATGTAGGATACTGAGCTGCTGGAGAAGCAGCTTTACAGTAAACTCTGTTCTTATATACATATTTATTTACTGTGCTGGATTTGGACTTTGTAACATTTTCATATCAGGAGACTTCTCTTGTTCCTGCTGACTCATTAACTTTACTATTAGTCTTGAAGGTTGAAAAGGACATTGTAATATAATATAATCTGACCTCCTGTACAGTGCAGGGCATGTTGTTTCATCCGTACATTTAGCAGCATATTTTGGAAAGGTATCCAAACTTGGTATAAGAGACTGAAGTGATCTGTAAGAGAGCTTTATTACCTCTGCATCCTGTCATGCCTTTTTGTGAGAGATTAAACAAAGCCCTGTTCTTAACAGCTCTGTTCTAAACTCTCTAAATAAATACTGTGTCTTTAGGCAAAACTGTGATCTCATCATCTTCTTACATTTCTCAGGGAAAAATGAAATGGGCAAAGCTTCTATCAGTCACTCACTTTTCAAATAAGATTTTAGAGTATTTGAATAATTCTTTTGTGTCTTGCCAGAGCCTAAAACTCTTTCTCAATATCTATCTTAAAAATTGAGCATTGAGACTGGACATAATGTCTCAAAAGCATAGGCTTGATTGAACCAGAAAGAATAATGCTGTAATCAACTTCATAAATGCTTAGGCTTAAGAATTTTGACATCTTAAAATACTGAACTGTACATGATTTTCCCAATGTGGATTTTATGCCACTGTTATCAGTCAAAGTTGATAACATCTTTTGTTACCATATCATATTTTTTAATCACTTTTTTTCTGATAATTTGTAGATGTCATAGTGAGGGTCCTCTAGAGCTTTCCAGCCTTTCTTGACAAATACAGCTATTTGTATATAGTATAGTTGTTAAAAACATCAAGTAGCTTATCAAGTCATTGTAGAACTATTTTTTATTGAAAGGAGAGAAGGAAGGAATTAATTTTCAAGAGGACAAATGTGTTTGGGGAAAAGGGTGAGGGGATCAGCTGAAGCACATGGAGAAGAGTTGAAATTTTCTTTTGCTACAACTTTTTTGTCTGTCCTCTCTTCATATTTTCCCATTTGTCCAACTTTTTCTTAATGTCTCTTCTACCCTGCCATTTTTTTTTCCCCCCACTGTTCCCTTGTCTCTAGGAATTCTCCGTGCAGAAACATTAAATCTTTCTAGTGTTTAAGAAAAGTTTTAATGTTATTTTAAAATTGTGCACCTAAATTACTTAGCTTCCTCTACACCTCCAGCTGTCTATGCTTCTGCCTTTATCAAAGGTAACCTTTTGGAAAGTATTCAGGAGCAATAACTGAGGGAAGTACTTCCTCCTACTAAGTTGCTGTTTAACTTAGTAGGAAACAAGGTGGAGAAAAAAATACTAGAAACAGCATCAGGAAGAGTGTTTAAGAAAGGCCAAACCTCAGACATCAGCTTGCAAAGCTGCTGATCACTCCCTCAAAGGAACTGTGCACTAGCAGGCACTTAAGTAGCTGGATGTGCAGGGGAAGAGATTTTAATGTATTGTGACATACTTAATAACCTAAGTATTTAATGCTAGGTGCTGTTGGAGACAAACAGAAATGTACAGATCTGTTCCAGGGTAACAATTCCTCTTCCCTTCTGAAAGTGTGTTACAAAAAGATATACTCCATTTGTTTCTTCTGTTGGCTGTCACCTGTTTAAAATCATGCATTAATTTCAAGCTCTGCCTGAATACTTAGTAGGACATGAGCCCAGATCAGCAGGGCTGCCTACCAGTGCAAGGAGAACTGTAAGTTTTACCTGAGACTATGCTGCACAATTTTGTGACCATAACCACATTGTGTACTGACAAGCTATTAAACAAATCCTTTCTGCACTCTTTAATGATCTGCCTCAGTCTTGCAAACCAGAACATTTAAGTGGCCCTCTGTTAAAAGTGAACAATATAGTGAAATAGATAGTACAGATATTGATTACAGAATATACTGTCTAAAGGTTATGTTCTGATAGATGAATTCATGTTACTATAAGAGCTTTTTTCTTTACTGTGAAGGCCAGTGAAACAAGCATGTTTACTTAAGAAGTAAGGCACTATTTGAAGATGCTGATCTTGGATTGGGTCTTCTGAACCATTAAGTTTTCTCTCAATGGTTGCTATTACACTAGCATAACATTATTTCCACTGAGCTACCACTATAAGTGAGGTGAAAACCAGCACTGCTACTTCCTGATTGCACTTTAAAATTTATTTCCTTTAATATTTTAGCAAAAAAAAAACACTGCAAGTTTTAATTAGATTGTATTCTACTGTTTCATAAGGCATGAATATGCCTGAAATTGGAAGTCCGCAAGAACAGTGTTTCATAGTAAACAGCAAAATCTATTTGTGTCCCGAGTCTCTTTGTCAATATAAATCAGAAACATGAACTGTGAAAGAATACTAGCTGACTACTACTTCTCAATATAAAAAAAACCCCAAAACTACTCTGCATGATTTTTAGTGTAGTTTTATATATTAAATACTGCTATGCAAGTACTGCTTTTCTAACTGCCTTGCTGTAATAGCACTTGGAAGTTGAGCTAGAGATTGAGAACCTCTTCTCAAGGAGGATTTATGGCTCCACAGAGTTGTTAGATAGATTTTGAATGGTCACTATAATAGCAAAAATTTGTTTCTTCCCTAAACCAATGCATTGGTTACATTGATTTCGAACTGATTTTAAAGAAGTCCGTAGTTGTACTCTGGCTATTGAGTTTCTGAGAGCCATACAGAAGTAAGAGGACCCAAAGAATATCTGTTGATCACATAAAATTAGCTTACTTTGTGATAACAATTGAAACAACATACTGGACGCAAGGATGACATAAATAAATAGAGATAAGTAGAAATGAACATCAGGAAATCACACAAAAGCTGTCCTCTCTATGAAGTATTTTTCACTCAACTGCTATTACAAAAACAGTCCACTCAAGCTCAGATTTATTCAGTTTTTCTATACAGATTTCTACTTTTGGCAGTTTCCTGCTTTTTTCCCCACCAGCCCTTCCTACCTATCTATTTTTCTGTGTGCCTCTGCATCAAAACCAGTTCTTTGGAGAGAAAACCGCGTTGGTTGGCAGCAATAGAGGAATCAGCTGAGGCAAAGTGTGAAATGGTGCCAGTTAACTCCTCCATCAAAGGTTAAGGATAGAAATTGACAGGGTTTTCCTATGGGCATCTCATCGTCTAGTCAAAATGGTGCATAAGTGGATTGTGAGGACATTTTATGCTGGTATAAGATTTGCAAATGTCTTCCAGCCTGATCAAGCCTGGTAGTGGTCCCACATGTTGAACTTACAGAAATGACCAGAGTTTGTGTGTTGTATACTGCAGCCACCCAGTGCTCACAAGCTTGTACACAGATGGGTTGGTGTGCTGCGGATGTGCAGATATGCACTTGCTGCATATCTGCTGCCCACGTGATTGCAACTTTGCAGGAAATTTATTGCTTCTGTTCACATCCCCTTTCCCTTCTCCTTACACATTGGATTTATTGCACAAATTGCACAAAAACATGTTCTGTGTTAAAAATGCCCTGATAGTGTTGAGTTTCCTGTGCTCAAAGCCCACAGCATGTGCATATCTACTTCTGTTTGGGAACTATGGACAGAAGTGTTCAAGTTCAGCCAGGGTCCTTTCTGACTACTGTGGTGCCTTCTTAACTTTGGTTGCTCACAAAAAAACCCTGGCCCCTTCATCTTTTCCAGTAAGTTCAGTTCTTTGCATTTACTTTTAGTAATTCAGGTTCCTTAGTGATCTTTTGTCCAGTGACTTCCAGGAAGGCTCCAGATAACTGACACCCTAGTAAATAAGCTCAAAGAATTTGATATTCCCTGCTTAAAATGTTTAGGAGTAGAAATACTGCCACATGATTGAGGTTTCTTTTAATTAACAGTTGTGAGAACAGTTTGATAAAGGCTGGAAATACGTTGGGTATTCATGAGTAACAGTTCTTTTTCAGAAACGAGCTTTGATTTCTGAATACAGGGAAGACAGAAAAAGTGATAAATGGAAGAGATAATTTTGTTTGCTGCTAATAATCATCAGCTCTAACCAGGGTGAAACTTATCCATTAAAATGTATGTGCAAATGTGATGACAGTATTAGGAATGCGTCATTATTGTTAATTCATTTAGTACTCGGTGTAAGAGCACTAATCATAATTAACTTCTTTGGTATTAATAGGTTGTCACACAATATGTACTGTATTTGTATGAGAATTCCACTCTAGATTCTCATTAATTAAAACACCATGAAAATGCCAGCACTTTAATTTTCCTTATGTTAAATACTATGAGGCTTCCAAGTTGTGCTGAATTTATCAAAATATTGCTGCTTTAAATTTAGCCAGAAATAATAGTTTGTAATGAGCTATTTATCAGCTGATTAATTTACTGTTTAAAAGTCTTTCATTTTTCAGAGGATTACTGTTGTTAATGGACAGAGGAGAAAGTGTAGCTTAATAAAACAGTGCTGGAGTTTTTACAAGGTTAAATATCTGGTCTTTTCTGAATAGATTTCTCTGGCAGTCTTCACAAAATACTCAGTGTCAGGGCTGGTGTCTCCCTGGGATGGGGGTAGAGGGACAAGGTGCCATGGGGGCTCTTTCAGGGCCAGGCTGGGCAGCCAGGTCCTTGCTTTCCCAACGTCCCAGCCAGGGGCAGGGCAGTCAGAGACAGCCTCTGCCCTGGGCACTGGGCACCTACCTGGGAATGGTGCTGTGCTGAGGCCAAGCCTGGATGTGGGTCTGCAGTGGGGGTCCGTGTCTGATCCCATGGTGCCTGCAGTAGGCACAACTGTGGCTGTTGGTACAGTGGGAGCTGCAGCACAGATGGAGGCTGAGGGGTAGAGGCTCAGATTAAAGCAGCTCCCGTGGGACGGTCTTCTTGTAGCACTCTGGAGCCTTTCCAGAGGCAGCAGGAGGAAGGGGCAGCCCAGTGGCGTTGCCTCCAGACTGGCCCTGAGCATAGGCAGCCAAGCCTCCAGAAGGGCAATGATCTTAGAGCCCTTTCCAAGGTGTTTCTGTTTTGGAAATAAAGAACAAAGGCAGCATATTCATGATGTCTGCATCAGTAGCTTTAGGGCTCTGTAAGATACCTCTCTGAAGAAAGTTATTCTGAACTTTCTGTCGGCCTTTTCTCTGCCTCCTGTTCTCTCCTAAGCCCATGCCTTGATGCGCTGCTTTAATGAATCGTTGTGGTTGCCTTATGGAAGTCTTTTATCAGAACACAGACACTGAAAAATTCTTGATTTCCTTGACCTCTGGTAGTAGGTTTCAGCCTTTTGCATGTGAAAACTGACGGCTACCAGGTGGAAATACTGCTGTTCGCAATCTGATATATGCTCTGGATATGAACAGTAACAACACAGAAATGCAGCAGCAGTGCACCTTTTGTGTCCTGATCAGTGTATATCAGACCTGTGACCAGCTTTGGGCAGCCAATGTGGCTGGTGCTTCTCATGAAGTCTGCTGGGTGCAGAATGAAGCCCCAGTCCTGGTTTCTACTGTTGTCCACAGGAGTTTTGCTGCTGAAGTGAAGGAAGCAGATATTGCCCACTGCCTTTGTTTATGACAGAATGATCTGGGGATACAGAATTAAGAGAACTGAGAGCTGTAGCAGTTTGGTATCCAAGGAATAAAATCCATGTTTTGCTCACTTGTTACATACGTTGAGTCTTGGTCAGCTGGAGGTCTTTCCTGTTACAGGAATCACATATCTCATATGATAAGGGATGGTATTCTCATTGCCAGCTTTGAGGCAACACACCACAGGAGATGATATGATAAGAGGCAATGCTACTGTTGCTATGGTTCAAGCTCTTGTATGCTCTTCAGTAAATTCATGGATGTTATTAGCATTCAAGGCATTAAAAAAAATCATTACTTAGATCCTACTTCCTCAGCCCTAATTCAAGTACGTCTTAAAAAATCCTGAGGGTTTTCTGTAGTGTTTCCCCTTCACTTCGCCTTTTGGTTCTTTTGAATATTTTGTCTCTGCTGCCCTAGCTTATGAGAACTGGAGGTTCTCACATTAGCAGATGAAAGACGGGGCTGAAAGAGTTGCCTGTGGCTACACACCAAGCTACTTCATGACAGGATTATAAGATTCAGAGTAGGATATTTAAACATGGTATGATAGAGAAGCAGCTGGAGTTGTACCTTGAGTAGTGACTTGAGGGACTGGCATGCAATACCTGATTTGAACTGGTATTATTGATCCAGGAATTTGTAGCTCTATACAATACCATGTTTTCCTGATCTATAAATGTCCCGTGGTGTGTTTTAATGGGTCTGATACTTTATGTTGCAGAAGCAGGTAAGTTGAGTATAAACTTTAGAAGATCTTTGTTTTCAAACTGAGCACTTCAGGATCTGTGAACCATCACAGGGTTAATTAAAATTCATGTTTCCTTTATATTTTCTTGCTGCTTCTTTTGTATTCGGGGCATGTCCTCGGCAGACTTATTTTGATAGATTGTTATCCACAATAAATTGAAATACCTTCCACAGTGCTCTCTGTAAGATAAGAAAAATCTACTTGAGTTATATTCCTAAATCCTAGGTGACTGTGTCAGTAGATTGATTCATGCTGTAGGTTTGCACCTTCATTTAAACATCACTGAAATGAGCCTGAAGCTTAATAATTTTTATCAGCTCTCTAAGAAAATATTGGAAATCGTTAATTGATTGCACATTATAAAATATTTATACAGCAGTAAAGTCATTCTTATCACTGATACACACTCTGGTCCAAAATCCATCCATCAATTCAGCCATTTTCCATTCTGTTTTTTTTTTTTCTCTCACAGGGGAGTTTATGACAAGCTTGTGTTATATATGTGGTATAGTATAATGGAATGAATACACTTTTGATGCCAACACTGTTAAGCAGCTGTTTTTTCAGGTTGAAATAAAACCAAAGGCTGAATAGACCACAGGTGTCACAACCAGGTCCCAAACTTCAGTACAATAAATGGTCAAGAAGTGTGTCTATGGACATTGTCCAAGTGATAATGAGAGTTCTGAATATAGAGGAATGTACAAGAATAAAGGAATTGTGGTCTCACTCTTTCTGTCCCTAGCAGATTTATGCAATCTGTATTTAATTTGTAGTACTTTTCTTTAAGAAGTTGCAGTTAGCAAAGGCATACAACATTCAGGTAAACAAAGAAGAAATGTATAGCCAAAATTTATATATGTTTAAATATATAAAATCTCTCTTTCTCCCACTATACCTAAGATCCATTTTTGCATACATCAGAGTATTTATTGGTAGGGACATTTTCTAGTAATAGAAAAATATATGGATCAGCTGTATCTCACTATCAATATATGGATGAGCTGGTGGATGAGCTCCTGGTGTTAATGTGGCAGTAATATAATCTGTCACTTGAATTTAAATCCTCAGCTGGAGAAGGCAAAATTTGTCTTCCAGTGTTGGGAAAGACTCTTCAGGAACTGATAGCAGTATGATGTGATTCAGGTAATCTAAGATATGAACTGTCTCCTGGAAGATCCCTTTTCCCTCTGTGGGCTATTGAAGTGCCTAAATAATTGCATTAATATGAAGGCATTTAAGTGTCTTTGTAAGATGAGATAGGACTGGACTTACATCTACAAAACATAATTGTATGTTTTAAAGACTTGTAAGAATGTTTAAAACTCTTTAGAGACAGGTCATTCTGGTGGATAGTGAGCTAGATATGGTGTCTGGTCTGGACCCAACATTGTTCCTGTCTTTCTGGGTGAACTTTGAACAGCCCTTTGTCAGGTCTTCATCAAAGAAGTGTATTACCATCTTCATACAAAATCCAGTGCAGACTCTGTTGACAGTGAGACCTTTTGTTCCCTGCCATAAAAGATACTAATAATTTAACTTCAGAATTCACTTTCTTTGCAAATGTGTTGTGTTTTAAAGATTTCTCGCAGTGTGTGATCCTGTCTGTCTTCTCATCACAGTAGAAAGACAAAGCCATCCACTTCCTATGCAGTCACTTGTCAAAGAAGGAACTTGCAACACATCAGCTGGAAAAAGCCGAAATTGTGGATCAGTTTTCAAGAATTCTGACAGAAAAAATTATATATTTTGATAGTCTTTCTCCTGTAGATTTGTCTTTCTGTAGATTTGTCTTTCTGGCAGACAATTCATGTTCATTTGTGAAAAGTCTGTTTTCTAACTTGGTATAATATTATTGATTGGCAGAGGTGAAGTGGGCTACTTGCTTCTAGTTTGTGCCAACGAGTAATAGTCCCTTTGATGTCCTGTGTTGACCAGAAATATTCTTATTTTGTGAGAGGGAAATGGGAAATATGAAATAATGGCTGCATGAAGTAAAGTGACTCTCTGAGTGTAGTGAATTATTATAGTCTATAATAATTTTTGTGTTTTCTGAGTTCTTATTTGCTTATAACAATTGCTGAGAAAACAAGGTTTTGTCATACAGATCTCATGCAACAGTGTGACAAAAAATGTCCTACTTTGCCTCTTGCAGTGTCAGATACAACTGCAACCAAACCCAGAGCCTTTCCCTATTGGTGTTGAGATGAAAAAAAAGAGTTTATAGAATCATAGAATATTTTGAGTTGGAAGGGACCTTTGAAGGTCATGTATTCCAACTCCTCTTGCGATGACCAGGGACATCTTCAGCTAGACCAAATTGCTCAGAGTTCCATCCAATCTGGCCTT
>WEIV01006319.1:3104-21139 GCA_013390005.1 Calyptomena viridis | reverse complement strand
AGCAGTATGATGTGATTCAGGTAATCTAAGATATGAACTGCCTCCTGGAAGATCCCTTTTCCCTCTGTGGGCTATTGAAGTGCCTAAATAATTGCATTAATATGAAGGCATTTAAGTGTCTTTGTAAGATGAGATAGGACTGGACTTACATCTACAAAACATAATTGTATGTTTTAAAGACTTGTAAGAATGTTTAAAACTCTTTAGAGACAGGTCATTCTGGTGGATAGTGAGCTAGATATGGTGTCTGGTCTGGACCCAACATTGTTCCTGTCTTTCTGGGTGAACTTTGAACAGCTCTTTGTCAGGTCTTCATCAAAGAAGTCTTTTACCATCTTCATACAACACCCAGTGCAGACTCTGTTGACAGTGAGACCTTTTGTTCCCTGCCATAAAAGATACTAATAATTTAACTTCAGAATTCACTTTCTTTGCAAATGTGTTGTGTTTTAAAGATTTCTCGCAGTGTGTGATCCTGTCTGTCTTCTCATCACAGTAGAAAGACAAAGCCATCCACTTCCTATGCAGTCACTTGTCAAAGAAGGAACTTGCAACACATCAGCTGGAAAAAGCTGAAATTGTGGATCAGTTTTCAAGAATTCTGACAGAAAAAATTATATATTTTGATAGTCTTTCTCCTGTAGATTTGTCTTTCTGTAGATTTGTCTTTCTGGCAGACAATTCATGTTCATTTGTGAAAAGTCTGTTTTCTAACTTGATATAATATTATTGATTGGCAGAGGTGAAGTGGGCTACTTGCTTCTAGTTTGTGCCAACGAGTAATAGTCCCTTTGATGTCCTGTGTTGACCAGAAATATTCTTATTTTGTGAGAGGGAAATGGGAAATATGAAATCATGGCTGCATGAAGTAAAGTGACTCTCTGAGTGTAGTGAATTATTATAGTCTATAATAATTTTTGTGTTTTCTGAGTTCTTATTTGCTTATAACAATTGCTGAGAAAACAAGGTTTTGTCATACAGATCTCATGCAACAGTGTGACAAAAAATGTCCTACTTTGCCTCTTGCAGTGTCAGATACAACTGCAACCAAACCCAGAGCCTTTCCCTATTGGTGTTGAGATGAAAAAAAAGAGAAGTTTACAGAATCATAGAATATTTTGAGTTGGAAGGGACCTTGGAGGGTCATGTATTCCAACTCCTCTTGCGATGACCAGGGACATCTTCAGCTAGACCAGGTTGCTCAGAGTTCCATCCAACCTGGCCTTGAACATTTCCAGGAATGCGGCATCCACCACATCCACATATGTTCCCTTGGGAACATATTACAGTGTTTCACCACTCTCATTGTAAAGACTTCTTGCTTATGTCTAGTCTAAATCCAATGAAATTTGTTTTCTATTCTTTTTTCTTTGTACCAGTAATGAAGCAAATTTGGCTGCTTGATGAGTCCTTACATTTCTTTTTGAATTCCACAATCACCACACCTGTTGAGGAAGACCCTTACAGAGAATTGCATAACAAACTGAGATGCTGTTTTGGAATTTCCTTTCTGATGTTACTTGTGCTTTTGAAGAGATGCTACCAAGATTTGTAGGCCTGATTGTCTTTATGTATTTTTCCCACTTATAAACTTCATGGAGACTTTATCTCCTTTATAAGTTCTGCCTTCAGACCCATAAAAGGGTTTATGTGCCTGATGGTTCATTCATTTCCATCCTATTATTTGATCTAAAGAAGATGCAACCTCTGCTTATCAACATTGCTTATATGATTATACTGCCATGGATACACAAATAAATCTTACAAGAGATTTTTGTCATTAAAACCTGCTTTTCTTTTGTAGAATGTCCCATTTATCTATGCACCATTATAAAAACTGTGACTTTTCCCCCCCCTTATTGATTAAAACTGTGATGTTGAACTTGTTTGTTGTGCACAATCTAACATGGTGTCTATCTGTCTGGACATGATAAACACATTTGCTTTGCTGAAGATTTCTATGACCAACTCTTAGTAAAAGTGTAGTGGTGTTGGGAGGCATCACTTGAATCTTTTATCATACAGATGTTAAAAGAAATATGATTATATTATCAAGCATTGTGAGCCTGTTATGTATTCAACTACTTTACAGAACTAAAATTCAGGGCTCGGCTGTCTGTCTTCTCACTAACATTTTTTTTCTGAGATAATGCAATGTTAATAGGGAGGCCAGGACATGTTTCTGGTATACTCAACTCATGAGGTAGCTGCAATAGATTTGCACCAGATTTGTAATAGATTTGATGCACTAGTGACATTTTCCCACATCTATGGACTTGGCCACCCATATCCAACTACATGAATAGAACAAGAGATTTTAACGGAGGCAGAAGAGTGGAGTACTGCTTTATAAGCAGGGACTATCAAATATTGGCTTGCTCAGAAAATTCAAGCTGGGAGGTGATGTGGTAATCCATTACTATGTTAGCAGACATTACAGTTGTCTCTCTCTCCCTGTTTAATCTCAAAGACATTGTTGGTACTAGAAGAAAGAGAATGTTTTCAACTTTTGAAGCAGTG
This sequence comes from Calyptomena viridis, assembly GCA_013390005.1. Taxonomy (NCBI): domain Eukaryota; kingdom Metazoa; phylum Chordata; class Aves; order Passeriformes; family Eurylaimidae; genus Calyptomena; species Calyptomena viridis. The sequence continues at coordinate 18,619 of WEIV01006319.1, read as the reverse complement.
AGTTTCTGAGACATTTTCTTACTGTGTGGCAGAGAAAAAATGGAAAACACAGTAATGGGTGTTAATAAATTTAGATATGCAATAACAGGAGACTAGAATCAGAAACTCTGGGCATCCTTTCCAGTGTTGCATTTCTGGGGAAGAGTTAAATCCTCTTCTGTGTAAGTTATTCCATAGTTGCCACCCCAAGAAATAGGTAACACTGCACTATCTTTTTCTGAGCTTTAAACTTCTTAATCCTTTCCTCAGTCCTATACAGGGAGGTCTATTTGCCTAATACTTTGCTCATGTTCATAAGCAAATTGGCTGAGAGGAGGAAGGGAAGGAAAGGAGCAGGAGGAATCTGATCTGGCCACATTTACTTGTCATTACAACTACTCAAACTATTTTGACTTACCATAATGAAATTTTATTTTAAAATCCATCTTTGCAGATAAAAATTAGTTTTGCTTACATATTTTAGTTCTTGTTAAGATCTGGAATTATTTTCTTTTTAATGATACTATCCCTTTCTCTCTTTCACTTTCTCCAGTCCTAAATACCAAAGTGCAAAAACCCAGAATACTCCTTAAACTGCATATTGCTGACACAAGTAAAGGTTAACCTGATAACTTGGGAATGTTTTGGGGAGGGAATAGAGAAAAATAAATGAAGATCTATTTCTTCAGAAAACTTGCAGAACTAAAATCTCATTTCTGAAGAGTCATAAAATCTGTTCTTTACTGAGACAGGTTGCATCCTTTAGGCCATTAATGGCATTGGCTGCACAGGTCAATAAATTACATTGTATAGCAATGAAAGTAATTCAGTGTTTTTCTGGAGGAAGAAGACAAAAGGAAGGATTTCAAACAGTTTATTATGTGGAAATAAAGACTGTCCTCTCCATGTTCTCTTCACAGACCTGGCTTTGTGGTTTAGGAACCACAGGCTGTAAGCCTTCAACTGCAGACATCCTCCTGTGAAAATCTAAAAACCTAGATGAAATCCTGATCACATTGGAATCAGCAAGAACTTTTGGCACTGACGTCAATGAGGCTAAAATTGTATCCATTTTATTTTACAGTTGCTCTGTGTTCATAAAGTACATGGCTTCACATGAAAGAGTTATTTATGTACCTGTTGCAAAAAGGTGTACAGTTTCTCAGTTAATGTGCCAGAAACTTTGTTGATGAGATATGAGCTAAAGGAATAAATTATTAAGAGACTACTGGCACTGGGATATTGCAAGGGGAAAAATATTTATAGTTAGTACCAGATGTTAAACTGGAGTTTCAAAATTAATATTCTGTATATATGATGGCTATTAAAGCTGAAAGGCTTAAGTAAAATGCAAACCTTTTGGGGAATTTAAAAACTCAGGCCTTACCACTGAAAACTGGAAACTTTTCTCTCAGTGAAGGCTTTCTATCTGTGAAATGGAGATAAAAACATTCCTCTTCTTTCATTTGTTAGTATCTTCTGAGCAGAGACTGTTAGTAATAATGTATTTATATAGTCTGTGTTATAATGATCTTTTTATGTGAATTTATAATAGTACCAGGAAGAATGCATTGATAACTGATCAAGATAGAAGTTCTCTTTATTTTCCAAAGAAAAATGAAATTGACTATTTTTGAAGTACAGTAAATTGATCAGATGTTTCTTAGTATCTCACTGTGCTTCATCCAGTATTTTAATGAAAGAATAAGATATTTCTCATTACGGTGCCAGAACCATAGAATTAGGAGAAGTGAATTGCTTTTGTCATGGTTACAAAGGTCCAGAAAACTGCTTCAGTTGAATTATTTTGAAACAGAATTGGCTTCTTGCATGGATTCTGCACATACAGGAAACCAGCCTGGCCTCAGCAAGGCTTATTGCCTGCAACAAAGGCTTTGCTAATGGTGGTGTTTGTGCCTTTGACACACTCTTTGTCTTCTGTGCTATTTCAGTCATTCCTTCTCTAGGATTTCCCTTGCTTCCTGTGTTTCTACTTTAATTTCACATCCATTCTTGTCTTTTTTTAGTATGGCCTCCAAAATCTGAGATTTGGTTGAAATGAAAGCATGTGCTTCATGTTGACAGATCAGCTATCTGTCCCTTTCTTCCAAGTGTGCATTCATACAAGTACGGAATGAGAGGAAGGTGGAACTAAACCCAAAAATCTTTACTTGGAAAAATTTGCATTATTAAAGCTAAAAGTCAGCCCTCTTATCTGCTTATACTGGTGAATCTTTAGCTTTCTGATACTATCAGTTCTGGAAGATAACAAAGCATTTACTAATACACCAATACAAATATGAACCCAATGGTGCTCATGGAAAAAAGAATCCTTATACAAACTCATGTGCCAAGCATGTCCTGCCTTAGAGCCAGTCAATTAATTTTTTTCTGATGATGTAGTTCTCATAACTTAGGATCTTTGTCTGAGACTGTGATTTTGACTTAATAACTGGTTTCTCGACCCACAAAGAACTTCAGACCCTTAGTTTGATCATGCTGTTGAATGAATCTATCATATTAAATGTGCTTGATTTCTGATTATATCCAAGTTTGAAAGTTGGTAATGTTGTCTTCTCTGTTCCCTATTCTGTTCTGCACCTGGAATAGCCAGAATGTTAAAATTGTGTAGCAGTCAGAAGCTCCCAACTGGCAATTTTTTTTTTTTTTTGGAAAGATGCAGTTTCTCTTTAATTGGGACAGCAATGCTCTTTTTCTCAAATGTCAACATGTGACAGTGTGAGGAGACCAAAAATAATGGGGCTACCATGCAGTAAATAGCCGTGTGTGATATTACAGTTTTACAAAGCAAGAAATACTTTGCCTGTGCTTCACTAGGCTTTTGCTTTATGAGATAATAAAGTCCTCTGGCAAATAAATGGCAGGACTTCAGCCCAAGGGAGTGGTGATGCTTCTCAGAAGAGTTTTTCAGGGCTTGTTTATTGCCTTATAAACTCAAAGCCAAATTAAGTTGCTATAATGTTACATTTTGCATATAAATTATACCTCCCCTGTCTATCTGCAATTATGCATACTTCTTATTGCCTAAGTTTCTTTCCCTTCTGTCTGTTCTCCTTTACATTTCTACCTGTATATATTGTGCTAAGTGGGACTCCTAGCCCAAAATGTATGGGAAATTTCACTTCTGCTAACCCTAGGTATTTAGAAGTCAGGCACCAAAATTGTAAGCTGTCAAATGAAATCAGTGCATGTTGGTTATGTCTTCTGGGATCTGAGCTGATATTTTATATCTGGAACACGTTAGAGCTTTGTGAAGTTACAAATATGCTGCGTGGAAAAAAAGAAAAGAAAATGGAGATTAAGAATCTCAAGTACCTTTAGGGGCTCAGGCTTCAAATATGCTGTGAGAGTTGGGAACACTGAACATGTCTTATTCATTCCTGACAAGGACATATTTCAGCAATGGATGATTACTGAAGTGAACAATCAGCCTTACTACAAAGTTGTCTGTAGGGAAGCTATAAACCAGTCTGGTGAACAAATGGAACTGGTCATGCAGATGTGTTCTCCCATCTCAATCTTGCAAATCCATGCAATCTCTCGTTGTCACTCCCCTTATCTCTGCCTACAGAATACTTGAAAAATGCAAGAAACAAGAAAGACACAATGATTTCAGATTGTCCGTAACAGGATGTAATGAGATCATAGGATAATTAAGGCTGGGAGGGACACTAGGTAGGTCTGTAGTCCCTTTCATGCCACTCAAGACAGAGTGTGAGATACAGGATTCGAATCTTACTGAATGGTATAATTATTTGGGTTGGAACAAGCCCAAGCCCGTGTGTGTGAGTGTGTGTGCAGAAGCTGTTGGTCCCTGAGGGAGGGCCAAGCCTGCAGCCCCGCAGAAGGCACACGGCTCCAGCCCCAGAGCACAGAAAGCACGCGGTGGCCAAATGCCATGTGGCAAAGGCTGTCAGTCAAAGACCTGTCTGGTAGCCCACACCACGGCCCCTGGAGCCTTTGTCTACAGCACATGTCACTCTGGCCTGCAGGGCAGGATATCCCACCTGGGAGGGGTGACCACGGTGGCCAGACACATAAATACAGCAGAACATGGGTTCTGTCTTGCCTTTCTTTTGGGACCCATCACCACTGTGTGAAGCTGTGGACTTCCATGGGATTCTTTGGTGGTAGCTATTTAATTCTTTTATTCTAATATCTTCTTCCTTATTTTTGTACTTTTTTGTTCTCTCTTTCTTCTTTTCTTTACTGTTTTGGATAACTTAAAACCAGTGTGTTGGACTAAGCTGTGAAGTTTGCTTTGTGCTGGGTGCCTTGGTTATATGTCATCCTTCTAAAACCTTTTGCCAAAATGTTTATTTTCTCACTAAATTAAAAGAAATCTCTTGGGAAAGTTTGCTACCATTTTCTCTTTCTGTGACTTCAAGGTAATAACTATGTAAAGGCTTTTCAAAAGTTTTGTAGATGAATTTTAAAGTCTTAAATATCCTTTTTAAAGGAATACTTCCGGTTGAGCTTGTGGCTCCAGGACTGGTAGGGTCTTGGTTGTCTCCAAGAACGCAGACTGCAGAGCCTTATGTGTACTTTGAACATTTCTTTTAATAGATGTCCTTTGCCTGCCATATATGTCTGGAAGGAATCTTGGCTCTGTCTTCTTGATAACTGCCTCATAGATATTGAAAGGCTGATGTTAGGGCATGAAATTGAGCAAAGGGAAATTTGAATCCACTTCTTTGCTTTTTCTTTTTATCAGTGAGGACTGTGAAGCTCTGGACCACATTGCCAGACTAATTTAAAGCTACTGAGATTATGCTGTGAGGAGTAATTTTGCATGGACACTAGAGGGGAGCAGACAATTTCTTTTGTCCTTCATATTATATGAGCCAATTAATTTTTTAGGGAGTATGACCTGATGGAATTATAGACTGTGAAGATTAGAAGCACTTCTTTATCCATGCCAGATCAATTCTTATTTTCTTCTGGTCAAATGTCTGCAATTATGTTAATGCTATTTTTGAAGATTTTGTTATGGGGACTCTTATGAACTGTGGCATATTAACCTTCATATTTTATTTTGTTAACAAATTCTGTGGGGTGAGATGAAATGCAAATGCTTTCATTCCCTCTGCTACTCAGAGAAATGCTACTCTTGTTCTCTCTGTTTCACTTCAATCTTCCATGTAGTTACAGTTAAGACTCAATGCTTATTTTTTCCATAGATGATGATATATTGTAAATGTGGACAAAGTAGGTGATGCCCGTGTCACTTTATGAGTATTGTACATTCATTGGCTTGCTTTATTACATTTGTGTTGAAGTGCTGTTAGCAAAGAGGCTCAGCAGCAAGCTAGTTGCCTTGCCTTCTACAAGTGTTTGTAATGTCTTTATCAGCTGAGCCCAATTGAGCATTAGGTAAAACAGGTGTATGTGCCCCACTTGGTGACTGGTAACCAGTGTTCTGTTGCTCCTTGTTTCCCTTGGTTGAGATTAAACAAGGCTGCATTTGAAAAAGGGATGAAGTGAGCTGTGCTAGGGCTGGAGTCTGAGCGGAGGCTCTTAAGGTTGTGTACCTCAACAGACCCATGGACTTTAGAGATCTGAAGGCTTTGGCCTTACTGAGGTACTTCTGGAGAGCATGAGATTAGGTTACAGGCTATTGAATTTGAATGTCTGCATTTTGCCTGTGAAAAGAGGGAATCTTGTGTGAAGATGGGAAGTGTGGAGCGGGTCCTCCTGTCACTGCAGCTAAAGGTAGAACTCCCACCAACTGCAGAAGCATCTTCTGGGTTATGCTGGGTAAGTGCCCACAGTGTTGTGTGACTGCTCATGAAGGTCAGCAGGATTAATAGAAGTTGAAAGTCATATTCCTGGTCGGTTCTTTAAAAGTGTCAAAATAGAAGCCAATGAAATGGCCACTGGGGATGCAAATTTGATCATAATTACAGGTGTTTTAATTTAACTGGAAAGCCTGAGTCCTGTCCCTTGAGGGTAATGCAAAAATATTCTTTTTGGTGAAGACGAAGGGATCCAAGAGTTCATTCACAAACAGTATTTCTCATAGTGAAAACTTAAAAACTCAGTCTTTAAGTCCTTCTGTGCTATTACACCGTGAAAAATACCCTAAATTGTGCAGGTTGAAAAGTCTCAAGTGCTTAAAGCCAATATTGGTTTTTTGGGAGTGTCTGCTTATGATTTTGTGAGTGCCTGAAGTTCTTTCTTTATACGGCAATTTTTGGCATACTTTCATTTTCTGTGTGTTAATGTTCAGACTCTCATATGTGAATAATATAAACCAGTAACTTCTTTCATAGTAGGTTTTTAAAACTTTATTCTTAACAAACCAGGAATTCTGTTGTTGTTTTATGAGACTTCTATGGTCAAGTATATTACAATTCTCATTCTTTTCCCATGTCAATCTGTAGTTTAGCAAGGAAAATCCTAATTAATTTACTACCCCTGCGGTATGTTTTCTTTCTACCCCAGATCCATGTTTAAATGTTCCCTGGAGACTGGCCTTGTCAAAGAGTATAACTGAAGAATAAAGCTTACTGTATTCTTTCATGAAAACAAGCTAATTTATTACGACCTAAAAATTACTTCCTGGGCTTCAAGTATTTTTTTGTGAAGTAGTGCAAAAAGATCTGCCTTATCAAATCTGGGTCTGTTTTCGTTGGGTTTTTTAGTGATTAGAATTCCCACCCTGAATGGGTCTGAACTGTGCTGGAGTCTGAGCTTGGTCTATGGGGACTTAAATGTTGATGCTCTGTAATGGCATGTTTAGAGTGTGTGGAATGGGTTTTTTCCCCTCCATTGAGCCCAAAGCAGAGTTTAAGAACAAATGCAGTTCTACCTCTAGGGCCTATGTCTGGGTTCGTAGAGCGGGTCCGTTATTTTTAAACAATAGTTTTTAGTATAAAATACAGAGATCTACTTGTTACACTTCTTCCATGTACTTTAAGCTTTATCTATACAAATCACAACCTAAACTCCTTTGTTAGCCACTGTTATTAACAATTCAACCTTTCAGTTATTGCATCTGAACAACTGACCATGTGCAATGAGGGGAGGCTGTAGCTGATCTTGGTATGTTAGCACAGCCGCTATTAAATATATTTAAGTTTTAGGTACAGAGAGTCTGAAATCCGTGGCTGATCCCTTTGTTTTCACCTCAGTGAATCCTAAAGATAAGCTTTAACAGTGAATACATGTTAATCCATTGCTGTCAGCTAGTAAAGCACCCATGAATAATGGGAGGTTATAAGCAACTCACCTTTTTCTCTGGAGCATTTATCTATGTTCACTCAAAGGCAGAGCCCGTTAGGGCTGTCCTTTGTAATGAAACTCTTGACCTAGGAAGACTATCCAGAGAGCTTCAGAAAGATGATCTCTGATAATATCAAGTCACTGTAGCTCTCTGCAATTTGTGTGTGATGCTGCAGCTCCAACTTCCCAATCATAAATTCATAGAAGTGGCTATATGGCCACAAAGATTACCTGATGTCGGCCTAACACCCTGTGTATGTAGTGTTTTGTACAGCAGGGCTCTAGGAATAGCAACACATCAGCTTCCTGGGTTGCTCAGCTTCTGGTATCTGTTTACTTTCTCTCCATCACATTAGCACTGTACTGTAATTAGTCATACTGTGTGCACACCTATCCAGCTCGTGGGACACTGCCACGCTGCCACAGGAGATTAGCAGTCCATTAACACACTGTTTAGTTAACTAATACACGAAGGGGGGAAAAAGAACTGTGTTATGAGGAAGGGGAATTTCGTGTCCCTTATTAATATAGTAAAATGGTATATTGATAGTGACAAAATGTGAGGGCTAATATGTGGGAAATAATAACCATGAGCAAAGGCCATTAAGAGTAATGACAATATAACTAGTGTTTTAAACAGGTGTTTCTAAATATGCATATAAAATAGGGATTTTATTTAATAGGGATTTGTAATTTTTCATCGAAAACCATTACGTACCTCCTTTCTCCCCCTGCTCTCACACTTTATCTTTCTTAGCACAGGATTATATTAACACACATGCCGAATAAGAATAAATGTTGATGTGACTATATTTTTGTTAAATATTGTGCTATCTTAATGATTTGTAACTGTGTCATGTGACTTGATTGGTTGGAAAAATGGAAATGTGAGTATTTAGTTAATAAATTGGAAAGTTGGAACAGTGTGTTGCATGAGGATGGAATCTGGCATTATGAAAAAGTTGAAACTATTTTGTATAACAAGAAATAAATTCTTCTCTGCTGCCGTTGGTGGGTGGTTGGTCTCATTGGAGAAAATCCTAGCAATAGCAATCTCAGCATTTTTAGTCCTGAGATGTAGGCTGAGTAGATGGCTACATATGTTGTGTCATGAAGTAAAAAGCATCAAAACCAGTAGTTTGTGCTAAAGCACATGCTCTATAGGAACAGTGTGATGAAACTGCTTTATTAACAGGAGCATTTTACATGCAAAGACAAATTCTGAAAATCCAGTGACAGCATTTTCTATTAGGTGCTGGTCTTTGTATTTCAACTTGGTTTTTCTTAAATTCTTGGTTAACTGTGGGGATTTTTTTGTCAGTTTCTTAATTCAAATGCCAATCTTTACTTTCAGTTATACTAGTTCAGTAGACTTCAGCTGTTTCTTTTATTGTAACGTCAACTACCAGAAATAGAAGAAAAATATGGTAATGCAATGCAGATACTCTGAGGGGAAAAGAGTTAGAGAAGTACACTTTGTGTAATTTCCCAGTCACTTCTAAAACTACTCAAGCCAAAAGTTTGTTAGTATTTCATGCTGACTTTTCTCATTAACATTGCTATTCCTGTTCATTTGTCTACAAGGATTAAGCTTTTCAGAGAAAGAGTTATATGGCTGAAATACTTCGCTGGTGCTTATGACATGTAGTCATATCTCCATTTACTGTGGCAGAGTCTTGTTCATTTAATTACCATCAATTTTGGACTATCTAATTTATTTAATTTGTAATTGCGTGACTGTAACTGTATTTGAATTCTTAAGAAGCTATTGACAAAACTTTCCCCTTAAAGGAGAAGTGATTTCAGATGCAGAGGGGTTGGTTTCTGTGGTGTCCAACTTTCAGTAAGCAGTATGAGTAGGTTTTTTTGTGCAACAGAAATCGTTTACTGCAGTAGTCCTGTTTATACTGTTCAGGACTTGTGCCGTCATCTGATATACAAATGTACACACACTTTGATGTATTTGTACTTTTTCTCCTTTATCAAAATGGTTTGACAGAATTTTGATGAGATTGTCTGTTTGACAGGATAGCGCTATTCTTTTGATATACAGTGCCTTACTGAGATTATGGCTGTGCTTGTATTCTCATATATTTATCTTTGAAATAAATTTGTAAGCCATTCTTGAGAGAGAAAGTGCTGATAAGATCATAACAGTGAAGCATTTTGGTAGACTGATGGTATCTTTACAGTTAAGCACAATAATGGTCCATCAGTCCTTTGGACTAAGAGTAGGTTTGAACTGGGGAGGACTAAGTAAAAAAGGAAACTGAAAAAGATGTAGATCTCAACTGTATTTAATTCTGTACCAGTGCTTAATCACATTAATAGCTCCAGGAAACAATCTGAGGGCCTCATAAAGTGAACATGCCTATGTGTCACCTAACCAGTAGTAGCCTTATGACCTTGGTTATAGATGGGTATGTTCTTTTCATTTCACTGAAGGGTCACTGTAGTGGTGAATTGGGCTATGAAAGCTGCTAATGCAACTTAAACAGATGGCTGTACAGAAGAGTTGTGTTTATTCCTCATCAGTCATCATCTGCCATTTTTGGAGGGTCATGAAGAATGTACGCATGTATTTTATGTAAGCAACACACAATTTTAGGGGTTATGGAAGTGTGTATCCAGTTTGTCCTTTGGGAGAAGCTTCTGGAGGCTGCAGTGTTTAACTGCTATTTTTATCTCACTATTCACTTTAGAAATGGAAACAGTGGGAGTTTTGATAAAGCTGACAGGAAAGAAAGGAAAGTCACAGATCAGGAAAATGCTTGTTAGAGATTTTGTGGAGAATCTGAGCATATTCAAATCAACAGACAAATGAGATTTAACATGGTGTGCTCGGTGAATTGGTTAATTGGATCCATTTTCAGTTAATTTGGAGAACTCAGGACAGGTGAGATTTCAAAAGGACAAATATACTTGCAGGAAAGAAAAAGGGAACATGGGAATCATGGCCCAGTGAGTTTAATTACAATATTTTAATTATTCTAGGAAATCTACTAAATAGGGAACAGAGTTTTACCAGTATCTGGAGAGAAAAAAAACCCCTAGTTGCAGAGAGCTATAAAACTTTAGGTTTAAGGCAGAAGAAATCTCCCTTTAGGTACCTGTTGGGAGACTATACTGACGTTTGATTTTTGCGGTAAAAACCCTTCTTGCCACCCTATCTCCAAAGTAATACATGGGAGTTTTCAGCTGCCTGGGGCAGATGCTGTTTGTTGTGAATAAGCGTTAATATTTTATCACAAGCCTTTTCAAATTATGGAGTTTGTCTTAGTGGCTGATTATGTGATGTGAACCATATTTGTGTGTAGTGAAAAATACCTGGAAAGAAATGGGATCCTATCAGGGTTTTGGGACCACCTATTCAAACATAGCTCTGAAAAGACCAAGAACTAGAAGTTAGCACTCTTACTTACTACAAGGATGATTAATTTAGTGTACACTGGAGACAATTTTCATAAAATGGGTATTGCAGAGAATTTCAGGTAGCTCAGTGGAAAGGTCTAAAGACAGAAAAGAGAAGCAGCAGAAACTCAGTAGTATGTATTATGGCAAATAAGACTGGTCAAAAACCACAGGATGGAAAACCACAGTAAATGCTATCATGTAATTCTTTCTGAGCACTAGGCCAGAGTGTATAGCAAGGACATAGGAGATTATGTTCTCAGTGCATCTCTGCATTCCCATCTGTTGCTCTGATAAAGGTGACAAACTGCCAGCCTGAATACAATTAAGCTGGACCTACGTTAATTCCTTTTAATTAGGGCACAAGTCCCTGTGCTAGAAATAGCGATGTCAGCACTGAAGGAAGAGCCCCAGGCACTGGAACAGATAGGAAAATGAGCAATGAATTTTCCCCCCAACGCAGCACAAAATAAAACAATGTCTCTGAAAAGGCTGCAACGTATCTGAGACTGAAAAGGCAGTGCTGGCTATCTTCAGCAAGAGAGTGTGTAAAATAAACATAGGAGTAAAGAACAGATTGGAAGAGATGCAAGAGGTCACAATTATAGTAGTAAAAAGTGTTTAACCGTTATTAGGTTTTAAAAAAAATCATACAGCTTGCCCTGTGAAAAGAAGGGAACTGAAGAGTTGGTGCATAAAAGGGTAATGGTGAAGGTTTTAACTGATGGTACTGTGATGATAGATGAAAGAACCCAGCTGTCCCATAATTTATGCCCCAGGAAAGTTCTTGTGCCTTCAGGCAGATAAAAAGAGGAGCTTGGTTCTGTCTGTGTTATTATGAAGGCAATGAATTTGACTTCTCATAGGACTAATATTAAAAAAAACTTCCTCTGAAAATGAGAAAGCTGACTCAGAAGGTTATGGTTTTTTTAATCCACTTGCTCAAAAGTGCTAACATTTACGCACTTACAATACTATTGCAGTACTGCAGTTTATTAAATGCCATCAATGTACAAAAGCAGTCATTTCTAAAGTGTATATACAGTGCTTTCTGTGAAATGGACCATTCCTGACAAAAAGAATTTTTGAGATCAATAGCTATCTTTGAAAAACTTAATACTTGCTGATAATTCTTGCTGAATATGTACTTCATGGGGTTGCTTAGTGTTATGCTGCTTAATTGTCTTTTTGACTATAAGCTTAGAAATAATTATTTAACTTCTCTCCAATTATTCCTCCTACTCCACAGATGTTGCTTGAGGTTGTTGCACAGTAAGATAATATTTGCAATACATGAGTATTTATCTGCTCCTTCATTTCTCCTCCAATGTAGTTTAGTGATAGCTTGGAATTGTTGGGGAACGGGGGAACTAATGTTTTACAAGGTGATTTGGGTGCAAGAACTCCTAAATGTTATATTTGACGTGAAATCTAAAAGACCTAGCACAGCTGAGCTGGGAAGTTCAAATGTATGTCTTTACTGAAGTTCACACCATTCTTCATCGAAGTTCTCAAAATGGCTTACTTTTTTTAGTGGTCAAAATAAAACTGTGCTCATAGCTGTACATATAGGTGTCCCTGTATGATCAGAAATGAATACAGAATGCATCACACATCCATGAAGTAGAAGAGATTTCCACTTGGGTCTTTATAGAAAAAGCTAGACAGCATGATGCTGGGAAATAAGTACATGAAAAACGGTACAAATAGTCCCTTTCAATCATTAAGCCTAGTGATGAGCTATGTTCTTGTAATTTGATAAATAATTAGGAGGTGAATGTTCAGTGTTGCAAGCATGTGTGTTCTTATTACAGATAATAGCAGGTACACCCTGAATTTGCTCATGTGTAATCTTGAAATTGATCTTTGAATAACATCAGCTGAGTTACATATCTCAATAATATGTGCCCAAACAGCCAGCAGCACTGTGGGTTGTGTGCCTGTGAAGGTTGTCATGGTCCCAGGGATTTAGGCAGTGCAATGACAGCGACTACAAACCCTAAGCATATCAGCACCCTGATGTTACCTCACAAGAGGACTTTCTGCTGCCCTGAAGGGGCAGTTTCTTTGTTCACAGTGCCTGTGCACGGTCCCTCTCTACACCTCCTGACCTTCTGGGGGCTATGCCCCTCTGAATGATGTAGAGTGCTTCAGAGCACTGCTTGATTAATCAGGACTGAAGTGGTATTTCTGGATGTCCTTCAGGCGTTGTTGCATTTCTGAGTAAAATGACTTGGCTTGAAGAGCAGTNCTATTTTATCTGGTATTGGACTTTGATAAAGGAAGAAAAACTCCTATTTAGGAGCCTGGATCCCGACAGTTAGGAAGCATTTTATGACATGCATACCTCTGCTGAAGAATACTAGATTTTCTGCATCCTGTCTGTAGTACACTGTACACTAGAAGCAATATAAATGGCACTTAATTATATTTTTGTGAATAAAAAATCAAATTCTTTAAGCAAAATGTTTGAAGGTTCTTAGCCTGAATGTTTGTCTCTAAGGTTCCATACTTTAAGACTTATATAGGAAGCCTTAAACATTCCCTGCTGCAAACATTAAAGGAGGTCTCGAAAGCAAAATCTTGGTGTAGACTAGCTTACAAAAACACATTACCTCACTTAGAACTAGCAAACTCTTGAGGATCTCAGGATCTGCATGAACTTACTAGATGAGTAAGCCTGAAGAGGAGAATATCGCTGAAAGAATCTTGAAAGTACTGCTGTTTGAGTAGGAGAAAAATGTTCCTACTTGTATCTGTACACTGGAGGGGAAACCCCCCCCCCAAAACCCCCAAACCCCATCATATTTGAAGGGACTAATTAACTAATTTTCTTCTCCCATGCTCAAATGTCATGTTTGTGCATGCATGCTATCAGTGAATTGATGATATTGCTATACCCAGCAAGGATTCTCAACAGCTATAATCAATAACAAATATATGTACTGAGCTGGTGGCTGTATGTCAGAAAATCTGTTCCTACTTTGAACGAGCCATGAAAGTAGACAGAAGTTTGGTTTTAAGTCTGTTTCATAGTTTGACCTTTTCTGAGAAGAGAAGAATAAATTGTCTTTGGGGTAGGGAAAAACAGTTAAATTACTAAAAATGTAGGAAAATCATGGTGTCTTCAGTGATTGTAAATCTTCTTTCTTGACAAGCTTTATCTCCCACAGAAAACAAGCTCCTCCTGAAGTTCTGTGCTCCTAACTGCTTGTGAAATGTAATGCTTAGAGACCTCCAGACAGAGCAAGCAGCTGTCTGTCAGGAAGACCTATGAGCAAAAGCAAGGAGATGCAGGAGATAAAGCATAAAGTTCCTATATTTAAAGTCAAAGCTGTAGCCAAACTCAAAATTTTGAATTTTATAAGAAGATAAGGAAGTGGGGAGCTGCCTCTGGCAAAGTAACTTGAGTCTCTGATGGCTGTGGTGTTGTATGTAGTATTTCTAAAAATCAGTCAGTGCCTCAGAAACAGTATACTTTTATGTGTTTTGTACAATACTTCATATGAATGTGTTAGTAACCACAAATCCCTGTGAGTAGCGTAGGTGGCTAATGGTGGGATAATTAGCAGGAAGAAAATCCTCCTAAACTGTCAGTTGTGACTGATTTTCAGAAAAGCCTTCAATGGCTGACTCTTCCAGTACCCAGTGGCTGGGCTGGCCCTAAGAAGTAAACTTCAGGTGTCTATGATGTTCCAGAAGGTTGCCTTGGACATTTGAATGTAAAATTTAACCCTTCAGTCATCCTGAGTGTCTGTACAGAAAAGCTGACTGCACAGCTGTGATGGGTTGAGCTTTCACAGGAGAGGAGCTAGAGGAAGGGTACCAAAAGGTGGGAAGAATTCCTGCTGATATGTCTAACCTAGGTTGTGTTTAAAGTTGTTTTTGTTACTTAAAGTTGCTTGTGGTCTGCTGTTTATTTGCGACTTGCAGCAGCAAGTGTAATTTTTGTCTCCTAGAATAAATGTTTGCTGCTTTATGCTTTGTGTTGAATGGACCTAATGAGCTAATCTGAAATGGAAAATCTTAAGGTTTTCTCTTCCCATGGGTACACTGTGTCAGAAATAAAGCAGAGGTGTCCAGTCTGTGTGAAACAGACTGTAAAAGGAACAGTATACTAACTGTTGGGCAGGTATGTTTTCTAGATGGGAAATCCCTCTAGCTGGCTCAAATCAGCACTCTGTCTTCAAAGAACAGATTTGAGTCATCTCATGGTGTAGACATAGCCAGAGGAATCATGGTCTCTTTTCACAATGTAACTGAGTTGCTAGAATGAAAGAATACACACAACTTTTCAAGTTGCTTTTTGATTGCAGGAGCCTGTGAGATGTTTGTCTTTCTCTCAAAATGCAAGCAATGGAAAAGTGAGTCTTCTAACAGTCCAACCACTCTAATTCAGGAGAACCTTTCCTTCCCCATAGTAATCAGAAGTTGGTGTGTGTTGCAACAATAAATGCCTTCCCATGGCTTCTGCTTCTTTTTGTCTCCCATGGCAAAATCACTTCAAGGGCTTGCGNTTCAGAGATCTTTTCCTAATTGTTTATGTGATTCTGTGATCTCAGTCTATTAATTTCCGCTTTTTAGTAAAATGCTGTGCTGCAATAAAAGGAGAGAGTAGGGTCAAGCTCATTGATAAACTGCTTGTTGTAAAAGGGCCCTCAACATAGGCAGCTACAGTGAGAGGAGCAGAAGAAATGTGATTCAGCTGTATACACAGGATCTTAACTCAGGCAAACAGCTTGGCTGCCCTGAGAAGAGCGATAAAGCTTGTGGGACTGTAAGAATTTCACGTAAATAGCTGACTTGTACAAACAAACTGAATCCCCTCTGAGGCGTTGTATGCCTATTCAGAAAGGAGGTCCTTCAGTGCCTGCTAATTG